>PVIJ01000378.1:0-306091 GCA_004024925.1 Scalopus aquaticus | reverse complement strand
CATCTATTTTTGGACATCTGGGTTGCTTCCATACCTTTGCTATTGTGAACAGTGCCGCAATGAACATACGGGTGCATGTATCCTTTCGGATTAGTGTTTTTGTATCCTTTGGGTAAATTCCCAAAAGTGGGATTGCTGGGTCGTATGGGAGCTCCATGTTTAGCAGTGTGAGGAATCGCCATACAGCTTTCCATAGTGGCTGGACCAGTTCACATTCCCACCAGCAGTGTAGAAGAGTTCCTTTTTCTCCACATCCTTTCCAGCATTTGTTATTGCCTGTATTTTTAATATGTGCCATCCTCACAGGTGTGAGGTAGTATCTCATAGTGGTTTTGATTTGCATTTCCTTGATTATAAGTGATGTTGAGCATTTTTTCATGTATCTGTTGGCCATTTGACTTGAGCGTCAATTTTAAGAGAGGCCCTGTAGCAGATATCAGGGACACAGAAATGAAAGAGACATAATCCCTGCTGCAGATTGTCACCAGTTCTGGGGGAGTAGGGGTGATCTTGGTAACAACATCATAAGATTTCATTTATCTCATGTTTTCCTAGACAACCAGAAGGACCTGTGACCATTTCCAAGCAGCAATTGCTAAAGTAAGAAGTTAAGGAAAACCCCAAAAGGGAACAAGAAGGGATGAAACACTGAAAGAGTTTCCTTCTGAAGGTAACTTTCCCTGCATCACCACATTGCTTTAAGTCTAGTCCTGACCCTGATGGAAGTAACTATGGTTATCAGTAAGTGGGGAACAAAAGATTGTTGATAAAACGAAGACCCACCAGTGACAGGTAACTTATCTCAGAAAGCATAGAAAGATGTTACTTCTCTGAATACTCAGGTTCCTTAATAGATTTGCCCCACCTCCTTTCAATGGAGAGAGGTTTCTTCCTCTCCTTTCCACCAACCAGATGAACTCAGAGCATCTGGCATGTGCATCACACAATGTCTCCTATGAAGCAGAGGTAGATGAAAGTAAAGCACATCCTGTAGCTCCTGCCCAGATTGGGGCCAGATGTGTAAATCATGCCATGTCATATTTTACCCTTCCAGAGCTTTGCTCCTTTGGCACATTTAGAAACAGGAGCAGGTAGATGCTGAGTGTTAAGGAACTTTTCCCTCAGAAGCAAGGCTTTTAGACTCAAGGAGAAAACCTGAATTTACTGGTGCTAGACATTAGGTTTGCCCTTGGCAAAGCATTAAAGAACTGCTTGGAAAAAGTCAAAAGACTTATTAGACATCAAAAACTCAGAACAATCTTTAATAATTTAAGTGTAAATGAATCTTTGACACATATGGATTAAATTTTCCTTACAAGGCCCATGCCAAAAAAAATGGAGAAAAATGTTTCTGACAAGTCGCATGTTCTATTTACCAAATGAATAAAAACTATGTGATAGATCATCTTGAGGCCCAGCAGAGCCATTTCATAGCACACATGCCACCCACAGGTGAATGCATCTCAGGCTGTCACCCCACAAATGGTGCTGGGGAAACTGGATAGCCACGTGCAAAGGAATGAAACTGGACCTTTACCATACCCATTTACAAATGTACAAAAATCAACCACAAATGGGTTAAAATTTTTAATGTAAAATCTACAACCATAGACGTTCTAGAGAATGCATAGGGGAAAATTTCTTTAACACTGGGCTTGGCAATGGTGCTTTGGATTTGACATGAAAAGCACAAACACCAAAGGTAAAAATAAATAAGAAGGACTACATCAAACTTAAACTTGCACAGAAAAAAACAATCTACAAAACAAAGATGCAACTGATGTGGTGAGAAAATATTTGCAAATCATCAATCTGAAAAGGAATTAATAAAAAGACTTATTAGCAAAAAGAAAAACCAAAAAAAAATCAATTTAAATATGGGCAAAGGATATGAGGAGACGTTCCCAAGGAGATATACAAATGGACAAGTTGCCCAAGGTCACTAACCAACAGGAAAATGCAAATCAAAACCAAAAGGAGATTATCAGCTCACACTTGTCAGGATGTCTATTATTAAAGTCAAAAGATAGCAGATTTTGACAAAGATGTGGGAAAAAGGGAAACTTTTCTATTGTTGGTAGGGATATAAATTGTTACAGACTTTGTAGAAAATAATACAATGATTCCTCACAAAACTAAAAATAGAGACAAACAATTTAGCAATCTTACTTCTATGTTTATAGTCAAAGGAAATAAAGTCAATAGCTCTAAGAGAAATCTGCACACCCATATTCACTGCAGTATTATTTACAATAGCCAAAAAGTAGAAACCTCCTAAGAGTCTGTCAACAAATAAGTGCATAAAGAAAATGTGATAGATATATAGATATAGATATATAGATATAGACAATGGAATAATATTAAAAGGAAATTCTGTTATTGGCAATAACACAGGTGAACTGGAAGAAATTATGCTAAGAGAAATAAGAACAGGCCTTTTCTCTGGAAACAGAAAGACAAATATTGTATGGTTTCACTTATATGTGAAATCTAAAAAAAGTTCAACTCAATAGAAACAGAGAGTAAAATGGTGGTTATCATGGGGTGAAGTGGGGGAAATGGGGAGACTGGTCAAGGGTATTGGTTCAGTTATAAGATGAATTTGGTTTGGAGACTTCATATACAGCAACATGACTATAGTTTATAATAATGTATTATATCCTTTAAGTTTGCTAATAGATTCTACATATTCCCACAACCAAAAAGATGTAACAATGAGAAGAGATAAGTATATCAGCTTGAATGTTGCAATATATCTTGCAATGCATATCAAATCACAACACTGTAATTTAAATATATACAATTTTATTTGCCACAATAAAGTTGAAAAAAATAGGAAAATAAAAACTATGGTGTATGACTTGCTAATCCTGCTTATGGTTGAATGGGCTCTGGCATGATCTCTTTGGCATGAGAAAACTCAACATTTTGAAAGCTGGTCTGTTTTAGGTTCAACCTGGGACAAAAGCTAAGACTGTCTTATTGAAAAAATACAGATCCATCCTAAGGGCTGCCACATAAGCTTAAAATCTAAAAGTTGGTGACATTATAATTTGTGCAGACAAAAGAAGATCTGTCAGAAGTATCTGTGCCCAAAAGACCAATATGGAACACAATTATTATGAGGGAAAATAACTTTTAGGTTTGTATAAACTGTCTATAATCCACAGTGGACAAGACAGTGAACCATTTTAGAACATAAACTAAGGATTCCTTAGAAAGTCATAATAAGACTGACTGCATCATTTAATCTAAATCTAAATTTGAACAAGGTATAAAAAGTGATACTGTAAGGCTTATAGATTACTAAGGAGCTAGAACAGTTGTAGAACTGTACTGCTAATCTTCATATTTAACATCCACGACCCTCCTTAAACCACATATAAAAACTGTGAAAATACAATTCGAAAATACAATTCGAAAATACAATTCAGCAATGATTACATATTAACTAATTTTACTGTCTCATCTTTGGATTCCATCTGGTTTTTAGTTTTGACAACTTCAGAAGTTCTATTACAGTTTGTATGAAGAAAAGGAAGGCGGGAAAGGGTGGGAGGCAGGAGGAGAAAGGAGAGAGAAAGGAAGGAAGAAATCTAGAAAGGAGGGAGGGAAAGAGGGAGGGAGGAAGGGAGGGAGAGAGGGAAGGAGAGAGGGAGAGAGGAAAGGAGGCAAGAGACTATAATACACCAGATCTGGAGCACTGGAGTAACTATTTGCACTGGGTATAGACCCTTTATCACTTTGAAAATTAAAAGTAAGATGAAATATATAGGGAAAAACTGAGTAAAGACATAAAAGGCAAATAAGAATGATTTAATTTGGAATATAATTATTCTTATGGAATGAATTGAATGGGAGTTTTAGGGGAAAGAAGGGGTAGGGAGATCCTAGGTAATTAATTTTAATTTTTTTAAATTTTATAGTTTCCATGCTAAATTTCAAGCAAATTTTAAACTGCCCACTTTCCCCAAACTATTTAATTTCATGTTTCACTTTTTGGTGAATTTAATCAATTCCATAAAGGAAGCAACAAATGAGAGCCAAATGAAAGCATAAACTTCCAGAGCTTGGGAATCATTAGTGAGGAACTTCTTCCCAGGAAGCCTGCTCAGCTGTGGGCTCTGGATAGACTGAGATCCTCCTCTGAACTTGCATAACCTTAAGTCAAAGAATGAAAAGTGGCTAATAGGAGAGAGTCAGATTAAAAAGGGCAAGCTCTCACTAATTACTCAGCCAAGGTTTTAGTAAGAAGCAGCACTAAATGTTTCATGTATTTCACACTTTTCCCTAGAATAGGTTTTACCAAATTTTACTAAGACACATGGAAAGATTTCTTTCTGGGCATTAACTTAAATCTCATTTTCAACTCTTATTTTTAGATGCCGAGTCCTGTGGTTGGCATTACAGAGTGTTTCTGGAGGGTGGCCATATTGCCAATGCTTTTTAATGGATGCCAAAGAAGAAAAAAACATTCTAACTTGGAAAGAATAATTTGGGCCTGAGAAGAAAGCACAAGACAGTCTAAATGCAAATCATCTATGTTAGACAAATGCAGCCATGCCGAAACAACAGCGCTTTAGATAAAAAAATATTGTGATACTGTTCTGACCAACAGAGAATCATATAAGAAGTATTATAGAAATGATTCTTCTTGGTACTAGGGAAAATTAGAGCATTTGCCTCACACATTTTACTGTGGGTTGAGAGCCATTTCTTGCCCCAGGGCATTTTTTTTGGCCTAACTACAGTAGATAAATGAGCAGGATCAGGAGTGAGCCCAGGCCTTGGACACTGAGGAAGTGAGCAGATATGGTATAAATCAATGGGAATATCACACAAGAAAGTTCACAAGCCTGGGATCAAGTTCCAGGTCTGTCCTTTACTAAATATGAACCACGAAGGAGGTATTCATTGATCCTCTATTTCTCATTTATGAAAATGGGATGATAATTATTCTCTCAAAGCCCTTTAAAGGATTGAGTGTTAGGTCAATTACAAAGTGATAGTAAATTTGGGGATTAAAAATAAACTCATAAATTGAATGTCTTAAGAAGAAGAACACATGTTTTCTGAATTAAAGAGGCAAGACAGAGATTCAGTTTTCCAATAAACTGCAACGGAAAAGTCGGAGAAGGAACATAAGAGTACTAACTAACTTTAAGGATTGCAAGATAGTAAGACTGAAATTTGAATTTGAATGTTGGGTAGAGTTAATGAAGTCTCTGTGCTGCCCATGGCTGACAGATAGTGAACTCAGCATCAAGGTTTGCTCACAAATACCTTCAGTCTCTTGTGGCCTCACTTGAGGCCATCTTCAGATGATGTAGAGAGTCTTGTGAGATTTTTCCTCAACCTGCATCTTTCTCACGCTCCATTCTCCTCAGTGTCACTTGGTCAAAGCTCTTGAAAAAAAGTTCAGCTTATCTGACTCCAACAGGGTGCTGAGCTTCTTGTGTCAGAGCTCTAGAAATAATACACTATTCTTAGCTGAGTTTACTTGAGAAATATTTAGCAGTCGTTGTTAGCTATTCTAGGAATGACACTGATCTTGGACAGGATCAGGTTGGCGCCTCCACTAAAGAAAGTCTGTTCCAGGAAGAGTTACATGGGGACTATAACTTCAATTTGAATGTTTTAAGCTATCATGTGGGTAAACAGAAGTTCCTGAAGTTTAGTTCCTCATCACAATTCACCCATTGCTCTACGTTTTCTCATGAAAGGTGAGAGGTGCTTCCAGTTAGTATAACCCTAACCACGTTAATTGGTTAAATTTACTAAATCTTCCATTGATGAAAGGCAGAAACTTTAGGTACAAAAAAAATCACTGGACATCCTCCCAAAACTCACTAAACATCTCCCTAAAGAGCTTACCACAATTCCTAGCACCCGATATTGGTATCAGTGCATGTCTACCCTTGAACATCACAGGTAGATAAACCCAATCAGGATATCAAAACAACCTTAGTACCTAGTTGGTATCTGAAGGCAGAATAACATGTCGACAAACTTTACCAAGCTGACAAATTTATATAAAGTAGCTCTGGACATGAAAAATAATCTATCACAGTCTATTACTAGGTTTTCAATAGGTTCACGGTTCATATCCAACATCTTGTATACCTTCTGCTCAGAATATCAGTGTAAGTCCTTCATATAAGTACTTCCAATCACTAGTCATTAATTTAGATTAACAAAGGAGTAAATATCTTTAAAGTACTTATAAAAATCTCTGGCACACAGTTTTCTCTATATGAGCATTTCTTTAACAAAAATAGTTTTAATTTAGCAATCCATTTTTAATCTCCTTGGAGCTTTAAAAAAAATTCTCTATAGACACTCAGCGGTGGTGGGGGGGAGGGGAGGATAAGGGCACAAAATGGAAGAGAGGAGAATACAGGGGACCATGGAGATGGATCACGGGTGAATTGGTGGTGGGCTGCCCAAGGGGAATACAAAATGTAAAAGACATAAATAACAATAAAAAAAAAACGTTCAGGTAATGAACTCGAATACCTTTAAAAAAGGAAGCACATAACATAAACTGTTAGAATAGAAAAGAAAGTTTCGCTAGTTTAGAAGAATGTTGAAATATGTTGAATAAAGCCAGGAGATTGCATGGGCAGGGAATAATTTAATCTTTACCTTTAGTGTATGAAATATATTTTTAAGTAGGTATTGGATTGTGGAAAATATTTCTCTTTCATAAAGTACCATTGCTCACCCAAAAAAAAAATTCTCTATAGCATTTTCAGTGTTCTGGTAGAATATTAGACACGTAATAAACACTTCCATATCAATTTTAAATATTTATTGAATATTTAATATTTAAGTTTATTCAAAATGAACTGAACACTTTAAATTTATTATTCAGTACCTAAGTGTATATGTATATGCAGTAAAACTGATTTGCGAAGAAGTCATCAGTTATTTCTTTATTCATGCAGATGCTCATTATGCACCCTGCAGGGCATGCGGACACTTCAGTTCCACATCTCACTTAGCCCAGACCTGGTGAAGTGTCAAACCATCTATGGTAGAAAGGCTCAGAGGAGTTGAAGTGGTCAGAAGACAAGCCCCAAAAGAAGCCATACCCCATCCCCCCCCCAAAAAAAGAAGCCACACGGTGTACAACCTGAGGCTCAGGGGTCACTGTTCCTAAGATCAGTTGATGCAATGCTCTGTCTTCAGGGTTACATGCTAATCTATCATTACTCTCTTCAGTCCCCTAACATATCTATTGTGCCAAGAATAGTACTCACTATGTTCATTAGTTGCTCCATCAGAAACACAACTATACTCAAGATTTATATCTCCCTTCTACTACTAAGAAGCCCAACAAATCCAAGAAATGAGAGAGGGGTAGCACATGAATTTTCTTCAGAAATAGGATTTTCTTTATTTCATTGGCCTGAAGGCATTTTACTTCTCATTCCATGCTGTAATGACTTCAGAGGAGACACTTTTTAGGCAAGAGATGAAAAGGAAGGACCACAAAACAGGACTTCAGAGGTGTTTTGCTAAAGTCACTTTGTATTTCTCAGGCAGGTACTGACTTTCCTTCGGTCACTAAGAAATGAGCAATTCAAACTTTGCTTTCCCTTCACTGAACATATAGTTCATAGTATCCCTCACAAACTCACACAGCTGCCTTCACCCTCACCCCCAACAAAAGTAAGCCCATTCCTACCAGGCATTTCCCAAGAGTAATTACATAATCTCCCATTAGTGTTCCCTCCATGTCCCCCATCCCAGTCCTCTTCCCTCATGCTCAACTGCACAGGCAAGAAAAGTTCATCACCTTGACTTCCCACTAGGATCACAGGTTCCATAATATAAATGAATGGATCTTAGATTCATGTAATATCAAAACTGTAATGGTAACTTCATGTTAGAAATTCAATAAAAATTACTTCTTATTTCAACACACTCTGAGCAAGACCTGCATCTAAATTTTCTCATCAGCACCTACCAGATTATCTGGCATACAAAAGATGTTCAATATCTTTTTGTTGAATGAATGAAACAAATGAATGAATGAGAGATAACTTGTTCTAAATGTTTATCTTAAGAATGACAAATGATAAAAAGCTTTAATAATAGCTTGTATTTAATTTCTGTCTTACAGCATTAGCAGTCTTAAATAATATAAAACTAAGTTAAAAGACTTGCCCCGTTTCTTCTGCTTCTAATACCAATGGTTTAGGGTACCTAATAACTAAAAAATGTAGTGATTAGGAAATCAGTTCCAGCAAGAAGTTATTAAATATACTAACAGGGCCATGTGCATCTATATGAGCTTATAGGCACAAAGTTTGAAATCAAAAGTATTTGTGTTATGCTAATAAATGACTTTTAATGAAATATCACTACAATTTAACTTAACACATATATTATAATTTAGATGCTATTATGCTACTCAGGCATTTGCTAATCCCTGACTGCATAATTAATATCACCTTGACAATAATAAGAATTTCAAGCTGATGATAGCATTGCTGGTTGTTCAATGTTTACATATTGATCATTTGCTTCAAATTAACTGTAAAAGCAAATGTCTTCTGGGAAAAATATAAGTTATGGGGTTATTCAAAACAGAGATAAGAAGGCTGCCTTGATCATGGGTGTGGTATGGTGACACATCTGAACAGGTATGGTCCTACCTCTGAATCATATACAGTGTATAAACCATTATTACCTCAATACAGTATTCTTAAAATTTTTTAAGACAAAGAAAGCATACATTTAACAAAAACCAGAAATAAGGTGTTTTTATATGAGCAAGTTAAATAGATACATCTATTTCAAAAGTGAAGGTTTGGATTTTATATGCACTAAAGAGAAAGTTGGAGAACTTAACAACCATCCAGATAATCAAAAGGGGGAAAGATATTTTGCTTATTTAACTAGGTATTTCATGTAAAAGTAAGGGGAGGTTTTGTTTCCCATCATCTGGAAAGTAACCTCAGTTTTCTCCTAAAAGAGTTGGTAGTTACACATAATGATTAATCTTTATTCCGTATGAAAAGTTAGTTTTAGTGTGACTTACTGGTCAACTATGTATGACATGTATTGCAAAATGGGTTACACTTTATTAAATTACTAATTTAAAATATAAGAGCATATAAAATGATTGTGTTGGTTTAGAGCAAAGGAAGAATATTTACTAACCAATTATTAAATAAAAATATCATTTCTTTGCGCTTAAATACAAATAAATGGATCTGACTAGATACAAAATGCCTTTGTACCTATTAAATGAACTTTGAGAAGTCCATCATCAACATCTTGGAAGATAAGCCCTACTTTATTCTCTTCCGAATCAAGTGCCAACTGAAGGAAAAGCAATGAATCATAAACTTAAGTTTTCTCTGAGTGAGGAACAGACTGTGTGTTAATCCATCTACTTAAAACGGAAATATTTTGGAGATTTTAAAAAGGAAACTTGGATTCCAAAACAAATAAATGCAGATTTGTGGGAATAGTTTATAGAAAAAGACTGGGTGTGTCTGTTTTCCTCATTGATGACTGAAACCAATTAAGTAATTTAATAGGCAAAACTAGTTAGTAGGACAGAACTGGAAACAAGTTTACTTATTCTGACAAGTTTTCTATTAGAGATATCAATGAACAACTGATGTCTCTTGGAAAGAACTAGAGACAACACCCTCTGCGGCCATCAGCTGTAAGTTCTCTTTGGTTTGATTGTCTCTGGTTTTCCATGACGAACAGAATTTGTTTCAAGATAATTCTCCCTGATCTGCCTGGCTATTCTCCATGGGAATCAGATTTCCCTGCTTGGTGCGAGTCAGATTTCCTACAGCAAGTGAGGATGACATCCTGAGATTTGGAAGGCCTGTTCCCGTAGGGCAGTGAACATCCTTAGGAGATGGAACATACAGAGAAAGAGGAAAAGAGCAAAGGCAGAAGCAACCCAGAAGGAAAGAAAAAACTTGGGTTCTGAGATCATCGAGCGAGATCATAGTGGTTGGTTCTGAGAACACCTACTCTGCTTATGAAGAGTGTATCACAGAGAACACAATCATTTTGTCTCAATGAACTTCTTACAAGACTACGCAGCAAGGTACCAATGAAGCTGTGAGAATAAGGAAACAGCACAGGAGCTTAATTCGTTTCTATTTTGACATTCAAACAAAAGAACTGTGACTGTTTGGGAGAAATCCTGACTACAAAGCAACCGTCTGGGATTAATTACTACATCCAGCTTTATTTAAAACCATCATTCCATTTTGTATTTAGAGTTTCTCTAATGTAGTTACTCAAGGTTTCCCCTATCCCTACAATGTCTATTTCTATTTCTATTTCTATTGTCCCAAACTTATGCAGAGTTATCAGGATAACTATGAGAGTTACAAAATTCTCCAGGAATTTTTTAAACTGGAAGTTATTTTCTAAGTCTTCTTCAACTGATAACAGTCATAGTCCCAGAACAAATTAGTCACTTACATCATTGGAGCATCACATGTGGACACGATGAGTGCAATGCACTTTTGTCTCTGCAAGCATATGAGTTCTTTCCATTAAGAAAACCACTTACAGATCCAGAATAAGTAAGGCCCTGCTCCTCGAGTCTATCGAAAACTCTGTGGAAACCATGAGACAATAAAGCGTTTGTCTCCCAAAGTGATAGATACTGGACCAGATGTAATAAATCTTTTTCTTGCAGGCTACTGACTAGTAGTAGATGATTCAGAAGCAGCATTCTTCCCATGCAGTTATATGCAAATCTTCCCTTTGGGGAGAATGATTTTAAGGAGGTGTCAGAATTATCTGAAATCATTCCACTTCATTTTTCAGTTATTAACTGAAAACTGAATTTAGAAAGGAGGCGGCATGTGTTCTGGCAGAGGGCTATCTCTTAAATCACAAGGAAATATAAGATGCCTTACTAAAGGAGTAGCAAGACTTTCATCCTCTTTTACTACAAAGTGGTTTTCTTTTCCAAGAATTGCAGTCAACCTATTGAGAAAAATCTAATAACTACAAGATTTTGAACAAGTCTTTGATTCTAGTCTTCCTTCCTGCTGACCATTTGTCTACCCAAGTCCAACTGAGCCAAGTGAAGGAGAAAGAACAATTTGACTATTTGTAGATTTCTGACAAAAGGGTTAGTGAAGGGCAAGGTTCAACCTAATTTCTAAAATAAATTTTTCAAATATTATTGGTACAAAACTCAGTCTGTTCCCCATTACCAAAGATACTGGGAATTAAATGTAATTTTGCTTCTATTTGATTCCCTGTAGGGACAAAACCACACTTTTAATGCCAACACATGCACATTCTAACATTACAGTAAACGTTTTTCTGACTGACGCATTTACAGATTCACAAAAAAAGAGAGATAAACTAAAACATTTGGCTAAGGACTAGTTACTTCACTGAGCATCAATAATATTTCAGAAAGTGGTACAATGTAGAAATTACTAAATACATTATTTAAAAACCCTCAGGTTAGAATCTGAATTGCTAGAAAAAGAAAGAAATGCAAATTGTTTATTATTTTCACATGTACAGTAAATTCAGAAAATTGTATTCCTTTCGAGAACCATATGGGAGCGAGAGACTCTTTTCATCAGGAGTGGTTTTGCTTGTTGTGCCAAGAGCTAAAAAGATGTTTTTAATAACTAAAGCCAGTTTGTTATACAATCTGTCTGAATCTGCTTGTGAGAGAGATGAAGTTCCCCTGAGTAGGAAATAAAGAGTGATAGAGGAGTTGTCTAATATGATAAAAAAGTTGTACAAACACTTCAAACCAAAGGGAAGGATCTTTAACTCATGATAAAACAAATGGCTTGCATAGTTCATTGAGGAATCAGTGAAAAGTTACTGGGTCTCCTTTTATAAATGTGACCATATTCTTTATGAGGGGGAATGTGGTGATGAATTGGAGGCTAAAATTGTGTGCAAGTGAAAGACACACCCCACAGACCAAACACACACCTCAAAGGACGTGAATGTTCTTTGAACATGACTTTAAGGGTAGGCAGGAAGCCTGCCTCAGAGTCCAGGGGAAAAGTGCTCTGAGGGATGGGACTGATCTGAGAGGATCATGCAGATATGTTTCACTAGACTGTTTTTAAAAAGACATATCAAAAACTGGTGCCAGACTATGATGAAGTTTTCATGGTCCATTATGAAAATTAAGGAAAGTACACAGTACATGACATAGAATTAAAATATATCTATTGTAAACATCAGTCCTTTATTATAAGATTATATCCTTCTCAAGTTAAAATATGCTTTAATACAGTACATTGAACTATAGGAAATTGCCAATATTCAACTATTTTTGGCCTATAAAAATGGCAATTTCTTATAGCTTGGTCTAACATTAAAGAATGATGATTGGAGATGGGACCTTGTAATGGCCTCATGTGAGAAAACAGACCTGGTGACCATATGTCAGTACTCATTTATTTTTGAAAATTTTCTAGTTCATAAAATCCATATAACTAAATTGTCCCTAGAAAGTGTCCCAACCAACATCTTTTGAGATTTTGACTGCTATAAAATACAAAGCAGACTTTAGGGAAAAAAAAAAAAGGTGACAAAGATAGGCCTAGATGCTGAATAGAGAATTTTGGACACTGGAATTTAGCTTTATATGGAGCAGAGGCTGAAAGTTCCTTGGTCATGGGACAGAAGGAGCCCCATAAAGACATATGAGGAGGCAGGGTATGGGCTGACAAAGAAATCCATGAGACACCCCTGGGACTAATTTTCCTTTATTTACATGGGTATGCAGGAGTTTCTGAGTCTTATGAACAAAAGATCTCTGTTGAGTTGTAAGTGATCTATTTAGTAAGAGAAAAATGGAAATTTAACCAGAAGGGCCCGAGAGTACTAAGAACTCAACTGCATATTCCTACCTTAATGTCTCTTCTCTTCCACATGGTTCATTCTCTACTTTCTTTCCTCTTATGTGGCAGATGCAAAGCCAGACATGGACATAACTTCTAATTTGGTAATGCCTCCAATCTTGTTGGCAAATCAGTAAGCTCTGGCTGCATAATGAACCACTCCAAAATATAGTAGCTATTTTAGCTCTCAATCCTGCAGGTGGGCAATTAGGCTGACTTTAGCTCAGCAGTTCATCTCTCAGCTAAGCTCAAACATCTGTGGTCAGCTGCTCGGTGAGCTAGGGGCAGGCTGGTGTAGGGGGGCCTCAGCCCCCATGACTTCTCTCCTCTCCAGCTGGTATCTCATCCTCTAACTGGCTATGGCCCCAGAATCGTGCATGTGGCATCAGAGCAGTATTTCAGGAAAACAAGTGGATTCTTCGGTTCAGAAGTGGCCCAGCATCACTTCTGCTGCCTTCCATTGGCCAAAGCAAATCACAAGCCTAGTCCAGATTCAAATGCTGAGAAATATACTCCACCCCTTAAGAGAAAAAAGACTACAGAGTTACATCACAAGAGATATAGAAAGGGGAATTACAGTGGTCATTTTGCAAACAATCTACCACAGGAGGCCTCCTAGCCTCAGGACAGGGTCTGCTAACAAAAGAGATAAGGAATAGTGACTTAGTTCATCTGCCCTTCAACATCCTGGGAGAAGAAATTTCCATTTCTCTACTGGCTTCCTAGCATATACAGATTCTTAGGAGACAGAGGACCAAGTCTAGGTCATCGGCTCACAAAGCTGAACTGTGGACTCAGAAGGTTGCAAAACTCAAGTCTAGAAACTACAAGAAGAGAGGCAGCTGGTTTTAATAGTCTAAGGAAAGACATCATCCAAAGAACAGCATCACAAATACTGTCACTATGAGATAGAGCATTTAGCCATGGAAATGGTAAAGTATCTCTTTTGTGTGCTAGTTCAACTACCATTCCTTAGCTAGAGAGATGGAAGTGCACCTTCTTTAAATACTTCTCCCATTCTTGCCTGGACTCAGTGTCTTTCTAGAGTGACTAACACAAGCGCTACCCATCAGGCTACCACTGGTCTTGAGAAGACCAGCAACATTGACACAAAGCTTAGAGCCACAAAAAATGTCTTACTAACAACTGCAGAACCTCCAAGTAAAACACACTGCACATGATCAGAGAGCTTAAGTTACTTCAGTGGGTAGAAGATCCTACATATCATCCCAAACACACCCTGGTACTCGATTAAGAAAAATCTTTTGAGATTTTTAGGATTTGTCAACTACAACAGGAAACATGGATGGACACTCAGGGATAAGAAGACAGGAAATGTCCTGTACATAGACTGGCATTTACCTGATGTCATTTGAAAGGCTCCAAACTTTGGAGGATTGGCCTACCACAATATTTGAAATTTCCACTGTTAGAGTAATTCTTTATGTTTCACATGTGTCTTAGCCAGTGTGTCTTTTCACAGTGTGAAAATATGTCACCAGCTACTTACCATTTTTCCATCAGAATTGAACAAAAAATATTTTTAAAATTTCTTCTTTTAAATCAGATTTACATCAATGAACATGATTTCAAAAACAAGTAAATTTTTAAAAGTTGATGGGACAGAGGGAGGAGTCAGTAGGGACCTCAAGTAGGCAGGGATTTATATAATGCCATAGGGCTCAGAAAAAGGGATAGAAAGAACAGCCTTGCAATGAGGACCCACTTTCCATCCTTCAGAAGTTTGCCTGGAGCCAGTCTTACAGAAAACGATGGAGACTGGGAAGGGGAGGAAGAATGCATGGTGAGGTAGCATACTCTGCCCAGACTCTTATCATATCCTTTGGATCCAGTTTCACATCATGGTTTCCTACTATCATTGTAACAAGTCATAAAATCTTAGTTGCTTAAAACAACATAAATTTATTGTCTTTACCTCTGGAGGTCAAGAAGTCCTAAAATCATGGCATTGACAAGTTTGCATTCCTTCTGGAGGATCTAGGAGAGAATTTTTTTCCTTGCTTTTTCCAACTTCTGGAAGTCACCTACATTCTGTGGCTCATGACTCTTCCTTATGACTCTTTCTCATATCACTGCAACCTGGACTTCTGTTGTCACACCTACCTCTCTTTTCTCTGACTCTATCTTGCCTCTCTCTATCTTTCTCTTACAAGTACCTTTCTGCTTGCATTGAGTTCATCTGGATTAAACAAGGTAATCTCCCCATCTAAAGACCCTTAACTTAATCACATCCACAGGATCCCTTTCACCATGAAAACTAAAACTAACATATTCACAGGTTCCAGGAGTTAGGACAGGGACAACTTTGGGGGCAGGGCAGGGTAGGGTAGACATTATTCTGCTTACCAGAGCGTCAATGTTTAACACAAACACCAAGACTTTGGGGATTAAATATCCTTCCCCTAAAACTAAACAATAACAAGGAGCAAAGGCTGAAATCCTATGAGGTTTTGCGTAAGGACTCAATGGTAGAAGGGGATGTTGTATAGAATCTTTGGCAGATCCCTACTGGTAAATCATAAAGAGGACCCCTAGGAATGAAAACACACACACACACACACACACACACACACACACACACACACACACACACACTGCTCTTCTTTGGAGAAACAGCTTTTGGCTTCCTACTTATCTTTAGTAGGGATGGAACTCTTGACCATGGCCCACCAAATTATCACGTGACCTGAAAAGTAGATCTCATGTGGACCACTAAGACATAGATATTCTTTGACTTATCAAGCCGATAAAGTTAGTAATGCACAGCAGCAGCAGTCTCTCATCAAATAAAAGTGATATATAGAAATAATACTCAAACAAGCTTTGGATAACAAACCAGTTCCTGGGAAAGCAGCTTAGATGCCCATGACTCCCATTCCTAATTTTGCCTTCTCTCTCTCAGCCTACACCTACGGCTTTATGGGGTTTGCTATGAGAACTGAACTGACTGAGGAGAAAAAACTCATGCTTGGTTTACTGCTTACAATACAAAGGCACAGCCTGTACATGGCTGGCTATAGAACTATAGCCCCATGCTAGGATGACCTTTACAGAGAGTAGTAAAGAGAAATCCTCTCTGTGAATAGAACTTTGTTGTTCATTTTGCATAAAAAGGTAAATTAACCAGAAGCAGAGATCTAAGGTAGTTCTTGAGATGTAGCTAACAGTTTGACTGGGTGCTCAGGGACTCAGAAGAAACCCAATTGGAATATTAGTAAATCAAAGTCTATTGAAGAAATATTTGGATCTCTCTAAATGGGCACTGAATGCAAAACTGTTTGTGTTCCATGTGAACACTCACCAAAGTGTGACCCCAACAGAAGAGGATTTTAACAATCAAGTGGTCAGGCTGAGCTATTCTGTGGTTGTCAGTAAACGTCTTTCTCCCTTTCCTCTGTCATTTGGTTAAAGGGCTGGGATGGAGATAGAGCATTGGCTTAGCAAACTGTACTCCCTACGCATGAAGACTTACTGGCTACAGTAATTCTGAGTTCCCAATCTGCTAGTAATGGGGACCAAACTGACATGGTGCCATTTTTCAGGGAGGATAAGCTGGTGATGAGGTGGTAGAGAGAGCACATTATACTGCTTCTATCACTGAAGGAATAGCACTGTGTCCTCACTGGGTACTACCATATACATAGATTTATCACCCTTGCCCATATGGGCTTGTCCAATCTACAGTTACAGAATTCCTTATCCACCATCAATATATTTAACAACATTTTTTCTGGTCAAGGAATTTCTTTCAGAGCAGATGAAATTCAGCCAGTGGGCCCAAGGAATTCACTGGTCTTGCCATGGTGTGCATGGTAAGACACCATGGACTTGATAGAAGAATGGAATGGCTTTTTGGACTATTATTGTGTCATATGGATGACAGCTTTCAGGGTTGGGAAATATGGGCCAGGATATAGTACATACCATAAGTTAACAAATGTATAATCCTGTTTCTTCCATAATTGTAATTTATGAATCTGGAATCAAAGGATAGAAATAAGAATAGTTCCTTTCACTAGTACCCCTAGAGTATCACTAGCAAAAATTTTGTTTTGCATTCTTGCAGCTTTAGGTTCAGCTGATTTAAAGGTCTTAGTTCCAAAGAGAGAAATACTTTACCAAGAACAATGATTCCTCTGAACTAGAAGTTGAGACTGACACAACTTAGTTGAGCCACTTAGGATCTTCATGCTGAGACTCAGTAAAGAGAAGGGTTATTGCAGTGGTTCCAAGTTGGGGAAATTTTGTCCCTATTGGGACATTTCCAGTGTATAGAGCCTTTTTTTTATTTTGGTTGCCACAATTGCAGGAGAAAACTACTAGCACCTAGTGGGTAGAGGTGCAAGATGCTGTTAAACATCCTGCAATACACAGCACAGCCAGTCCATACCCCTACTATAAAGAACTATGTAACCCCAAATGCCAGAAGTGTGGAAAACCTGGAGTGTTCTAATGATCCTGGTGATTTGCATCATGGGAAAGCTGAATGCTACTGACCAATGAAAACACAGAGGAACCCTGAGATGCCACTGAGTATTCCCACGTTCTGTAATAAAAGTCAAGAGAAAACTGCAACAACTCAATTTATGAAAAACTGCTAATAGTTCACAAACTACGGAAATAAATGTTTAGATTATTCCTCTAAGTGAGGAACTGCAACTAGAAGGAGGCAATTGTAACTACCACTTAGAGTGACTAATTGCAGAAATGAAGTTTGGTAGTTAAGTATTTTTCCTTTTTTACACATGAAAAACTTTGTAAAATGAAATATTTTTATTTTCTTTTCCTCTCCATTTCCCTGCCATCTAACATAAGGTGTATTGATAGCTCTTAACCTTATATCTTAGTATATAAGTTAAAGGATGAAAGGGGAAGGTGAATAACATAAGAACGAACATGATCAAAAATGCAAAAGGGTATCAGTTTCAACTTCAGGGGAATGTAGAGCATATTTTCATTTCACAGAGTAGGTATACTAGACAGAAATTAATTTGTTGTATTTATTTTTAAAGTAAGTACAGTTTACAGAGATGTATTTGGGTTGCCAACTTGACACTGGGTAGGCTCCTGTGGTTTTACCATAGGTCAATACTGCTAGGTGGAACAATGTTTTCCAGAATTCACTTCCCTTTATGTTTCTGGTTAAGGAGACTATATTTGAGAGACATATTTGCATGAAATTTAGAAGGTGGAAGTGAGGCAGTGGCCATATTGTTTTCAACCCTCATAAGGTAAACTCGGGTGTGATTGTAGCTCAGCACCTTATCATGTACCCGTTGGCTTACTTTGCGGGCAAAGTGCTGCGCCAGGTCTATAGCGGCTCCACGTTCTGCTGGATCCTCTTTCAATGTCTTCAATTCCCGGGCATGTCTTTAACTCTGTGACAAAGGGCAACACTTCATCAAGGTTAGAGGCAATGAAAATTGACAGAGATCCTACTTCATTTTCATGGTCCTGGCTCCTCTTTATGGATTCTAGTTTGTCCTTGTTCTCCCCCGCTTTAATCTTCCCTTCCCAATTGCCTGAGACAGAGGCATTAAGTTTTAGCATAAGATATAGCATCAGACTTGAAGACCACATGCTCCCAGAGACTATTTAACCAGCTTTCAGAGTTGTGCATGAGGTCATAAAATTTCATACATACACACCACACTTCATAAATAGACTTACACACCAGAGCCATAGGAGAGATCTCACATTGTTCTCACGATTGTCTGTTTTTGCAAAACTTGTAAAAACAAGCTATTTCAGTCAACTTTTTCAGTTTTCAATTATGTTTTGCTTTCTCTTTCTAAATAGTCACCTTCGTGCTTAATTTACATTTGTAGTTTTATATTTGTTTTCCTAAAGAAGGTCCTCTAAATATTAGGTGCTTCAAAATCTCCACCTGTCTCTGCAGAGGTCTTCCTGCACTTAAGCTCTGTTCAGAGTTGACTTCCCTGAAAACTTACTGGAAAAGCCTTTTGCAGCTGCAGGGTGAAATAGATGCAAACTACAAACAAGTGAAGAAAGTCAGGAAGTCCTAAGTTCTGACCACAAGCATTCAAACATTAAGTGAATTCAGCCTCATCGTAGCTTACACACCAGGAAAATATCCCTGTAGAAAGGAGCGCTATAGTGGGAAATAGGCTCAGCCTCAGGATATCCACCTATTCAACAAGAAAGGATGAAAGCAAGAAAAGGGATGGCATCAAGGGCACAGGAGCTGAGGAAAAGAGGAAAAGACTAAGATTGCAATATTTATCCAAATCTCCATAAGCATAGTCTCCTTGACTCTTGATCCTGCCAAAGAATAGAAAAATTAATATACATAAAGAGATGTTTAGATTTCATTGGAATAATTTTGTTCATGTAGGCATAATGATATGCTTTGTTTAAGAAGAACTTGAAACTATTATAGGTTTCTAAATCCAATGCCTCAGAGAAATATAATAAAACTTTTCATGCCAAAGATGAGTTTTGCTCAAAATGATGTCATTGCAGGATAAAAATGAACATTTTGAGAAGTGCTTTATCACTTTAATATCGTTGGAAATGAAACTTAGCTTCTTAACCAAAAACTAGCAATCTAAAGTATTTTGCTAAGAACAAAAAGTAACTTCTTTTCTTCCTATTTTTGTTCTTCTGTGATAAATTATAGAGAGTTATAATACACTTTCCAGGGCCTAAACATATGTACTTTTTACACATCTTTAATTTTTTAACAATGTAATAAATCCCTATTTGTCTAATAGATGTAACAGGATGGATGGATGGATAGGTGAGAGTGGGAGAGTTGTTATTTTTTTTTTTTAGCTTCCTATATATTTTGATTATATTATTTTTTATTGAGGTAACACTGTTTTACAACACTGTATGACTTAGAGGTAAAGGCTTACACCTTTTCAAATGTGTACTGCCATACGACATCCAACATCAAAGCACTCATAGTACTTCACCACAGTTGCCTTTTCCCTTTATTCTCTACCATTTTTTCTCCTTCTCTGGTAGCCTGAATTCTACAGTCAGATTTCTATGGTTTGTTTTGGTTAGTTTTTGACTGTTCCTTTGTTTCTTTATATTCCACATATGAGTGAAATCATCCAGCATTTGTCTTTCTCCTTCTGACTATTTCACTTAGCATAATCCCCTTTAGCTCCATCATGTTTCAAATGGCAAGACTTCATCTTTTTTTTTTTAATAGTTGAATAGTTTTCCAAGTTGTATATGGACCACATCTTCTCATATATCCACTCACCAATCAGGTTGTTTCCATAAATGGCTGCAATGCACAAAGGGGTGTACATATCCCTTCAAATTAGAGACTAATTAATTAATTTGTATTCTTCAAGTAGATATCTAGGAGTGAAATTGTTGGATAATATGGTAGATCTACTTTTAATATTTTTAGAAACCTCCATGCCTTTTTCCATTGGGGCTAGACCAATCTATACTTTCACCAACAGGGTGTGTGAGTTCCTTTTCTCCCCACCCTTGCCAACTCAACAATATCAACAAAAGAGAGAAAACAAACAACCCAATCAAAAAATGAAGAGGAACTTAATAAACACTTCTGTAAAGAAGACATACATATGACCAACAGGTACATGAAAAAATTCTCATCATCACTTATCAACAGGGTAATACAAAATAAAATCACAGTAAGACATACCTCACACATGTGAGAATGGCCTATATTTTTAAACCCTGGCTGTAATTTGGCATGGGATGATTAAAAAGAAAAAATTCTGATAAAGAAGAAAGACTCTTTTCTTACACAACACCATGCTTGTTACGTTGGTTATGAAAGGTAAGATCTTAGGTTCAAACTCCATAAAAGAGTTCCAACGAAAAGAACTGAATCATTCTACATAACAATGAAAAAGGAATTTTTAGTGTCTCATTGTGGTCCAGGAAGAGCAGGGCTTATAGATCCCTGAGATTGGGGGAGACAGAAAATTTGGGGGAAGCAAAGATAAAGCCCTCAAGATGGTGAAAGTTCAGGGTCAAAACAAGCACGTGGAAGTGAGAAATTCCCTCAGAGAATGAACATTAAACCATCATTAACAGAATTTGAAAGTATTCCCTGCCCTATGTTTTAATTATCCTATTTTCCCTAAATTTCAGTAAAAGTCTGTTATCTCAGAACGCAGCTTCCAGAACTGAGAGCAAGTGGAGAAGGTGAGGGCACCGGAGAGGTGACTGAAAACCAACAAAGGCCAGAAATCTAGGAGAAACGATGAGAATGTAATCATACTGCTACCACTCATACCACCAATCCACCTTCCTGCTGAATTCTTAGCTATTTGGGGGAATAGACTTATTTCCCACAGTAAGCAGGAGACTCAAGCCACTTTATTAAGAAAGTAAAGATTGACTCCAGAGGGCCAGAGGATTTGGGGACATCCAGGTGGCCAGCATTAGGATCACATGTGTTCAAAATAGTAGCTATCATAACAACTACAGATGATTACCTACTTTTGTCCTATTTTTCTTTATAAAATATCAGAAGGTCCAAACCACATTTTAAATTCCATTTATTTGGAAGTACAGGTTTTACTCTAGTACAATAAATATTCCCGAGTTCAGTAATTAAAACCATCATATAGCAAACATTCCAAGTTTTATTATACAGAGAGACATCTAATATAAAAGCAGATTGTTTCAGAGTCACCAAGAAAAACTGGAACTGTTCATGTTATTAATTAGCTTTCCACCTCTTGAGCTATGAAGGCTTGGAAAGCACAAATAGGGATAAGGCAGAATGGACAGCTGTTTTATATTCTCCCCCAGAAGGTTCTATCCCTTCTTTGTGTCTCTACTGAAGAAGGGTCAGTGACTTCTCACTTCCAATCCTCCAAGAGGAAGCTATCTAGAGCCACTGGAGCACGAGTTCAAACCCCGGCCAGGGAGATTCTCACATGGCGCAGTAGACCTCTCCTGCCTCACCCGTTGCTCCCCTCAGCAGTGTACTTTGCTCAATCCGCCAGTTCTGCTCCCCACTCTGTCTCTGGTGAATCCTCTCACCACCCGACACCTCTGGCCTCCACCCCAGCTCTTGTATGCATAAATAAATACATCTTTTAAAAAAAACTAAAAAAGAAAAAAAGAAAATCTGTCTCATTATGAAAGAGCATCGGTTATCAGTCTCCCATTCTTTAATACTAACAGAGTCCCCAATAATATAAAGCCAGAGTCAGATAATAAATCTAGATTCCCATTTTCTCGAGGGTTTGTTCCTGACGCCATCTTTGGCACTAGTATGTAAATTAAGATTCTTAGTTACAGACTATAGCATCTACTCCAGGTATTAAAACAGAAAGATATTCACTACAGCATATTAAGAGTTTACAGAATTTTGAAAGGGCCAAACCTACAGTCATAGCCAAAATAATGAATTCAGAAGAAATGTCCAACATGAGACCATTCTATCAGAAATCCCAGTCACTATGATTTACTACTTGAGTCCCATCTGAGATGGAACTAGACAGCAGCCCCAAAAACACAGCTGCCCAAAAGATCCGATTTCTCTGTACATGACCCACAAACCCACCCTACATTGTCCCCATCTGCTGTTTAGGTTTTGTGTAGGGGTATCTTCTCAGTAGAACCAAGGTCATGCGAGGAAACTTGGTTACGGAAATGCAAAGTACTGTCTACTCATAAGACTCTTTAACACAGGAGACATATTAGAGAAGCTTTAATGAAGATCTGCCAAGGAATGAAAAGGATTATAGGAGAATTCATATGGAAGAAAGGGATGGCAAAATTAGTGGTGCCTCCAGAATTTCTATCAAAGAGGCGTTTCAGGGACACTACCTCACTGGAAGAGGAATTAGTAAATTTGTCTTAAAGCTGAGCTTACACAGCAAGTACACTGCTCTTAGATTAGTTGTTTCAAGTGGCACCTCAGAGAGCTAAAGGTGATCTAAAGGAGGCAAACGAGACCAATTTTGGCACCAGACTTAGATAGGAGAAGTAAGACACTGCCAAGACTACTACCCTGACTTCACAGACTGAAATGGGCTGCTTCTGAACAGCAAAGTAACAAGAAAGTCCTTAAATAAAGAGTTCTATCTTATTAACAGCAGTCTTCCCTTAATAGTTCTATGAAGAAACAATAAAAGACTATTTTTTTTTTAAAACAAAGCTGGGATAATTGCTAAAAAGTATAAATTAGGTTAGAAACTTTTTTTCAATTCTGAACTTGCAGGTAACCTTGGATTATTTTTTTTTACACTTAGCAAACTGGCACAGGCAAGGCAAAGCAAGTGCACTCTCTTTCCTTCTCTTATATTACAGTTTTGTTTGTTTGGTTTCCCTAACATAAAATATCCCTTTACTCTCAAAGCAGCTCTGGGGCAACAACAGTGAATTATCTCTGTGGAATTTCTGAAACACCTTTTTTATTGCCCCAAGTCTGAGTAAGGCAGAGGATGCTTCAAAAGCAATTTATCATGTGTTTCCTTTTTCTTTTTTCAAGCAAACCTTTGATTAAAATGGCGCTTATTACAAGTCAAACGGCACAGAACAGAAGCAGCTTCTTTGAGGGCCCATTGTGGACTTACTGTGGGAAAAGGGCCTGTGCTGTTAAACATAAATTTTGCAGATCTGCTGGTTTCTCAGTTCATAGCATTCAACTCCCTGACTCCTCAGCAGCTCCTTCTCTTCTGCTGCATCTTGAGCTTTCAGCTGGGGGAAGTGGGCTGGAGAACCAATGAAATCGTAGTGACGGTCCAGATAGCGCAGGTAGATGAGCATGTGCAGGGCATAGGCCAGAACCAGGAGCAGGATCAGGGACATTGCCAGGCCAATCAGAATGGCTGGTGAGAAGAAAGAGGCACAGTCTCGGGCATTGGAAAATTGTCCTCCTTTGATGGTAAAGCCTTGGATCTGTCAGGAAAAAGCAATTGCTGAAAGAGCTGATGTGACATACTCATTCTGTCTTAGGAACTTCCCAGTTGAGCTGGAGGTTCTGCACCTCCACTTAGCCAACTATTTTAAGAAACTTGGCCATATTTAAACACATAATTTAAACACATGATTTAACAAGTGTGAGTGTGTTTATGGAGACAGTGAAACTTAATTTTCTTTATGTTTAAAAACACTGGGATGTACGGTTGTCAAAATTAAGAGGCCCATGAAATTCAAGTCTCAAATAAAACCTCTGAATCTGATCCTTAGGAATATTCTAGTTCATTGGAAACCACAACTGCTGTGGTATCTCTGAAAGTCAATTTTATATTAATTCAAGTCAAATTTATATTAATATAAAGTATGAATTTTACAAAGAAATTTATGGTTAGTTCCTCTGTTCCTGATTCTGTTGACAGGAATAAGACAAAGATTTTTTTTACAGAAAGATATGATGATTCCCAATGAACTCAAACATAGATAAAAATAGCCAACACCTTTTGCAGCGACATGAATGGAATTAGAGGGAATCATACTCAGTGAAATAAGCCAGAAAGAAAAAGAAAAATATCGAATGGTTTCACTTATAACAGGACTATAGGGAGGCCAGGTGGGAGAGAGACACTCAGGGGTGGGCGGGGGGGGGGGAGGGGAGGATAAGGGCACAAAATGGGAGCGAGGAGAATACAGGGGACCATGGAGATGGATCACGGGTGAATTGGTGGTGGGCTGCCCAAGGGGAATACAAAATGTAAAAGACAGAAATAACAATAAAAAAAAAAAAGAAAGAAAAAAAACATTAAAAAAAAAAAGGAAACAGTATGGGAAATAAAAAGAGGTTTGCCATATAGAAATTAGATATCAAGCCAATGTATCACATTGCATGTCGATTCAATTTCATTTTATGCATCCCCATATTTGTCTATTTACACATATTTATATATGTACACACACACACATATATAAAGAAAAGTACTGGGAGTTGTTCAAACAATTCAATAGCTGGTGTGGTATATTAAAAAGTTTTTAAAAATCTTAAAAAAAAAATAGCCAACACTTACTGAAGATATTTTTATGTACCAGATACTATCTTAATTTATTTAACACTCACAAGTGTCTGTAAATTATTTTATCACTATGTTATTGATGAAGAAACAAAGGCCCAGAAAGGCTAAGTACCTTGCCCATGGTCACACAGCATTAGATGTAGTGAAGCTGTAGTCATACCCAGGCAGAATGTGGCTTCAGAGCTACTTTTCAATTTATGACTCCATAACTCTTGGTGTTTTTTGTCTCTTCCTCCTCTCATCACTACCCCTTACTCTTCAACAGTTGTACCCTCCAGACTTGGTACTGTTTGGGGGAAAGCTATGCCAGTCCCTCCTTGATTTCTGCCCAGAGTATATAAAGAAAAACTTTCTCATCAGTGCAAATGAAGTGATTGGATTACTTAGAATTAGGAGAGCTTCAAATTAACAACTGACCCCAATATCTGAATACGGTCAAAATGAAAGAATCAGGACTAATAGAGCAGCTATTCTAGAAAGAGAATAATCATTAATGGAAGGGAGCCCCTTTAGCTGGCTTTTAGGATATGAACCTGGACAACATCACCTCACCGGTCTCCTAGTTGATTTTAATCAGAATATTGTATAGGAGTGTTTCATCGAGAATTTATTTTAATGACTTGAGTGAGCATGTAAGCATTTTTCCCTGTGAAAATGAGTGTAGCCACCCACCATGCCACAGCCCTTAAGGGCCTTGTTCATCCAATTGTCTGTGCTCTAGAATGAATTCAAGCAGCTTCTAAAGGAGACTTCTGGGATTCTTAAATTGGCCCCTCTGTGAAAGGCCAAATCAGCC
Organism: Scalopus aquaticus; assembly: GCA_004024925.1. Classification (NCBI taxonomy): domain Eukaryota; kingdom Metazoa; phylum Chordata; class Mammalia; order Eulipotyphla; family Talpidae; genus Scalopus; species Scalopus aquaticus. The sequence goes on along the minus strand of PVIJ01000378.1, from coordinate 280,433 downwards.
TTCTCTCTGCCAAGTGCCTGAGGAGTCAAGCACTTCTCTGAGCAAAGATGGCCTCATGGGATGCTGCAACTCCAGGCCAGGGAGAACATCCTCATGCTGACTTAGTTTGTAGTAGGACATGGATGAGAAACATGTGCAGAATGCCTGGAGGACATGCTGTCTGCTCATCTTCTGGACTAATGGCTACAAACACACTGTATCTAAACCACAGGGAAGTTTTGTTTGACCCAGTATTCTGAACATCCTGAAAATTTCCAATAAGAATTCAGATTTCCAGCTTCTATTGAAAAGTCAGAAGATCCAGCATCACTGGGCTTACATTCCTACAAAGTAAAAATAAGCTGGAGTTGAATAAAAAATGCTTGTGATGCGGTTACATGTTGCCACAGTCTCCAGATGGCCTACTTGAGACATTTGAACATTATTGAAGGTTTCTGAGTTTGCCATGCCTGCCATATTTCTCTATACTTTGGTCCCAGAAAGAACCAGATCAGCAAATCTGCATTTGCAGAATGCAACCTTTTGTATATATCCTTCGACCGCTATCACCACCACCACCACCTCTGCCCTGGACCAGTCTTGCATTCTGCTCTCTGCGTACACTCAGGGTGTTTTAACAAGGCCCATCTCTGACACCCAATGCTGCATTCCCTGTGAGGATGCTGGCGAGTTTGTTGGCACGTATTGACAGCACCAGGAATGGACACGCTTCTCACGAGCACATTTTCAGTTGTCCCATGCACCCCAGAAACACGTAACTGAATGATTCTTATGCTGGCTACTCCACACCTTCACGGCTAAAACTTCACTGTGCCCTCTCCAGCCAGAGCAGATAGATGGTCTCCTGGATTGTTTATCAACCTCACCAATGGCTCTGAATGATCTTTTCTTCCTTTGTTTTCCTCTCTCCTATGTCTTTGTTTGTGTTTTTCTTTTATATATTCCTTATTCTAAAGTAAACATAAAACTTACCATCTTAATCATTTTGTGTGTAGAGTTCAGTGGCATTAAGTACATTCACATAATTGTACAACTACCTCCATCACTCCTCTATCTCCAGAACTCTGTTCATCTTGCAAAACTGATACTCCATACAGAAACTTGAATTCAACTGGAATTACCATTTCCCTCTACTCCCAGTCCCCAGATACCTCCATTCTATTTTCTACCTCCAAATTCGACATTCTAGTTAACTCACTAAGTAGAATCATACAAATATTTGTCCTTCAGTGCCTGGTTTATTTCACTAGGCTTAAAATCCTCAAGTTCATTCATGTTGTTGCCTACATTTGCATTTTCTTCCTTCTTTAGATACTAATTCACTCATCATGAGATGTTTGAGTTGCTTCCACATTTTGGCTATTGTGAGGGATGCTGCTATGACCATGGGTATACAATTATTTTAGGCATATTCCCAGAAGCAGAGTTGCTGAATTACATGATAATTATGTATTTCATTTTTTGAAGATCACTATACCAGGTAACTGAGAATTAATCTGAAGTCAGAACTGTTGGATTCCAAAATGTATGCTCCTTCACAACACCAAATTGCCTTTTAAAAACACCACACCTTTCCAAATTTGGCAGTGGAGTGGGAAAAAGGTTTAAATACATATACTGTGCGTGTGTGTGTGTGTGTGTGTGTGTGTGTGTAATTCATATATATGAATTTCCACTTATATATAGAAAAGGTTGGCAAGTGCCCATAAAAAGGGAAATACAAAGCCCTTAGAAATGCAAAATGTTTGGATTGGAATATCCACTGCTACTTCAGTAAGTCAGAAAAACAAGCTTCTCTCACAGGTAAACAGCACAGAGGTACTTGACAGATGTCTCTCAGCCTAAGATTCTGGTGGTGACAAGGAACCTCTTATGACCCCATGCCTTTCCCCAAATACTTTCAAGAGGATCTTTGGGATATTTTAGACTCCCTGGCTGACAGTTCTATTCTGACACTAACTGCCAACGCTGTCAGTCACGCTACGGAGGTACATCGTATCTGTCCTGATAGGATCACAGCTCTATTCCCTGAAGGAAATAAAATAATTGTCCAGCAATTCCTCTCCCTGGAAGGGCCTCTCACTCCAGGAAGTGTCAGTGACTGGGCTTCAGTCACAGCTTCACCCTGGTTTACACTGAAGCATTCCTCACTGATAATTATCAGTGACTGGAAAAACCTGAACGTAAAAGCAAGTCCTTGGGGAGGGTGGGAAGGGTCTGTGTAGGGAAAGGAAATATACTCTAGCCTCTTCCATTTCATACCTTGGAAGATAAAAATACACCAATATTATTTTGAAGGCTCTCACTCCTCTTTTTCCTTAAACATTTTTGTTTCCATTTTAGGTGTTCTCAGACAAACACAGATTTTTTTTAGCACCAAACATGCAGATGCATAGAGTATATGTTTTAGTTTATTACCTGGAAATCAACAAAAGTGACCTCCCATAGGCTTGACATTTCATCCGCATCGCTGGGCAACAAGAGGGCATCATAGCGCTGTAGGCTGCTGACCCGTTGGCAGTGGTAGGAATAACTTGCAGGAGCATATATGCCAGTTGCATTAAAAGTTGCTTGGATTGAATTATTGAAAATAATCTCAACTTGGTGCAAACTAAACCAGCTCTGGATGGCCAGCTTGTTGTGATTGGTAAGGGTGAATCTGAAAATAATTATAAAGCTGTATTACCACCAAAGCACTTTTCTATTTGTTGACTCAGGACTTCCTCTATGAACTGTACAATCACGCCCTCTCTTGTTGGGTAGCAGAACTAGTTGTAAGAGAGACTTTCAGTTTTCTGGTTCATAACAGGATCCTCCTACTAGGGGAAGTCAAGGCAAATGAAAGGGCAGCCCTCGAAAGTGAGCAATAGATTCCTACAAAAGGAAAAACACAAAAAGTTTGGGTTTATTTTTGGCATTAACACTTTGATTATTGCCAAAAATTGAGAAAAATTTAATTGGGCATCAATACGGAATTAGCTAAATAAGTAATAGAATGAATAGTGAAGCTCTTACTACATGTCAAGCACCCTTTTATGAACTTAAGTGGATTTTATGTTACCTTCACTACAATACCATGAGATAGATAAGAAATCTAAGATAGAGTGTTTAATAACTAGTGCAAGTTCACTTAAAGAGGAAGTATTGGAGTTGGGCTTCAAACCCAATTTGAGACTCTTAGCCATTTTGGGATAGAATATTCTCAATCACAAAACACTATAATATACAGGGCCTCCCTGGTGGCGCAGCTGTTAAGCGCTGCATTGTGGAGCTGTCGGCAGCAGCAACAGGAGTTTGACGCCTGGCCGGCCAGGGAGATTCCCACATGGCACAGCAGACCTTTCCTGCCTCACCCACTGCTCCCCTCAGCAGTGTATTTCCGTTGATCTGCCTGTTCTGCTCCCCACTCTGTCTCTGGTGAACCCTTTCGCTGCCCCATGCCCCTGGCCTGCACTACAGCTTGTATGTATAAATAAATCTTTTTAAAAAAACACTATAATATACATATATCATATTTTTTTTTCCTTTAAAAACAAGTATGAGTGCATAGAAAAAAATTCTGGAAGGATAATCAAAATGTTAATAGTAACTACAAATGGTGATTGGATTATGGGTGATTTTTATCTCCTCTTCTTTTTCAGGCCAACTTTTCCTGATTTCAGTGAACATATATTACCTTGTAATCTGGGATATTTTAGAAGCAGAAAGTGAGACAAAGATATAAATATAAGACACATTTTGGAAAGGTAATCCTAAATCCATTTGATAATTTTCTCACTCAAGATATGGAAGGTGAAAAAGAGAGAAATGATAGAGAAAGAGAAGGGAGTCAAAAAGAGCAAGTATATGCTTGTCCCACCTTAAGTGGGGCTTCAGGTCATGAGGAACCCATTCCTACCCATGCCAGGGTAGACAGAATGCTTAACTCTGACTTATCTTACCAGAGGGGCAGGGTGCTAGGCTAGTTATACACTTCTCGAAGTCCCTGGTGGAGGGCTACTGGGGTAGGGATGGGAGGCGGTGGGTCCCTCTGGCTAACTGGAGCTTGTAGGCAAAGAAAAGCCGCAGTTGAAAGTTGAAGGGATAGACAATGGTTATCTCAAATGGTAACACCAAAGAAACATAATCAGGATACTCAAAGGGTCTGCCACATACCTTTATTATCAGAAAACACAAAAGGCATAAAACTATTTTCCTCTGGGGGAAAAAAGTATTATTTAAAGAAAAATATTCCCGATTTCTCTATGAAACAGATATGTATATGTGTTTAGTCACATATAAGTGGGATTCTATTTTCCTTCTAAGGTCTTTCTGGAAGATGATAGCATATATTTGTAGAATTATGAAAAGCTAGTGTCCCATGATGCAAGAAAGTGTTCTGAGGCGGAGCTTTCCAAGCTTAAATACTAGGTTAATCAAAGTTACCAAGTTCAGCAATCTTCCTAATAGCATCTTCACAGAAAACCTAATATTCAGGTTTGCATTGTGACTCTCCAGGGGGGTGATGTGTGCAGTCTCCCTCAAACACATCTGACCACAGAACCCCTTTTCTCAGGAATCTTATAAATATTTTCACAGTGCAGAATTGTTCCAGAGAACACGGCTTAGGGAACACTGCTCTAGCACACCCTGCTGGTTTTTCAAGTAAAGTCAAAGACACAGCTACCTATCTTCACTAAAAGGTAAGTTCTATAGGAAGGAAAACATACTTTTATGAGGAAAAAATAATGTAATGCCTTCAAATTCCCCCATCCATCAGAGTAACTCTTAACTGACTGAATAAATCACTGTTGGCAGATATATCCTTGCATACTTAGAGGTAAAAAAAAATAGGCTTGTGTTGCTTTTCTGCTAGGGAATTCAGCTAAAAGACATTTTCATTATTATTAAATGGTAAGTGTGATTCATTTTCAGGAGTTACATAGAAAATGACTTTAAGTCAGGGTCTCACAGCCTTTGAACTTCCAGACATATTTTTTTTTCTTTTTGTTCAGAGGAAAAGGTATCTCACATTCATGTATTCCTGTGCTCTCTGGGTGCCTGAGTAAAAGAGAGAAAACTAAAGATGCTTTGATAGAAACTACAGAAAGCATTACCATAGGCTCCACTGATTTTTACAACACCACTGATTTTTCAGGGTATTTAGATAGGTGTGGCATCTTGTGAGGCAGTGATTAGCACACAGCAGGCCCTTGATATTTACATACTGAATGATTAAATTACATGGAGCTTGTGTGCTGAGACTCCAAAGTGGTACCCATACCTACCTTATAGCTAGACCTTTATCACTTTCAGCATCACCAAACTTCAGAAACAACCTAAGAAAACAGAAACATCACAGTCCATCAAAATAGAGAGCTGAGTTACCCATAAACTGACACTACAGTTAAACACAAAAGCACGGTGAACCCTCCCAATCTCAGTCCTCATCTGATGGAGTAAGCCAATGGCCTCCACACTTTTCCCTTCCAAGAACCTTCTCCAGTGACCCTGGTGTTTATGAAAGCTTAATATTTGCTCTGCTGCAAAGAAACAAAGATGAGGTCTGATTTCAACAAAGCAAATTCAATATCATTCGGTGAGAATATTTTAAGTGCCAAGCACTGGACCATAATCTGGGAACACAAAGGAAAGGTACAATCTAGCAAATCACTTGTTCGGAAAGGGAGCTTCTCCTACTCTTCCAAGTGACCGACCCTCCGTGTTTAGGACAGATTCTGAATGCTTCAAACTGTAATTGCCTGAATTCAAAATATACACAGATATATCCCAGATGCTGGGATTATGCTCTATTTGTAGGGCTTTCGCTATTTAAAAAGACTTCCGTAGCAAATCTGTCTGCCAACAATTTGCCTTTTCCTGAACATTTTTGTTTCCAAACACTAAAACATGGTCATCTTTTTTCAATCTGTGCTTTTGACCTTAAATGGTTATGTCTCTCTTGGGTTTGTTCTTTCAGTAACTCCCTTTCCGGTTCATGAGAACATTAGATTTCCTTGCCAGTTGAGCAAAGGCATCTCACTAATCTATGTGATTTACAAGACTCAGGGACACTGTTTTAGCAGCTGGTATGGAACGCTTCACATCTGGGAAGATCCCTGCTCACCAGCCTGGGTGGGCCCTCAGAATGCCTGAGTAGGACCCCAGGAGGTGGATGCCACACATGCAGGACCTGCCCCAAGTAAAATTGTAGGGTGGTGACCAAGAAGAAAAAAATCAGATCCCACCCATCACTAATGTGTGTGCAGTGACTCTTGAACAACTTGGGGGTGAGGAGTTCTGACCCCCTGCACAGTGGAAAACCCATTTATAATGCTTGACTCTCCCACAAACTTAACTACTAATAGCCTGCTGCTGACCAGAAGTAGGACGCATAACATAAATCGTCAATTAACACATATTTTGTATGTGATATGTACTATATACCTACCATAGCCTTACAATAAAGTAAATCAGAGAAAAGAAAATGTTATTACGAAAATCATAACTGGGTCATGATAAAGGTCTTCAGCCCATCCTCATGATGATTGGTTGAAGAGGAAGAAGGGTTGAAAAAATTCTCCAGTGTGTGGAGCCTCGTATTTCAAACCCGTCTTGATCAAAGGCTAATTCTATTGTGAAAACCAAAGTTAACCAGGCCTCTCCACCAGTAACAACACAGTATTTTACTCTATTTATCACTACTATTGAAGATTAGTTAGAAAGGAAGCACTTGACAAGTTCTCAAAGCTTTTATGCATACATTTCCTCTTTGATTTTCACTATGCTATGAGATAGGGACAAGAGAGAGGAGGTAAAATCACATTGGAAAAGACATTTCAGACACTGGCTCAACTGACACACAAGCTCTATGGCCTCGGCAAGTTTCCTAAGTTCTAAGAGCTTTGATTTCTTCACCCAGAACATAGGTTATAACAGCACCTATTCAGGGACTCACAACTGTTTTGTGAGGAATAACAGTCATTGTGTTTGTCAAGTGTTCACACACAGCCTGGCCATGTAAGTGCTCAAGGCCTGTTAGTTACGGTTATTAGACAGTCATCGCCATCTTGCAGATGATGATCCTACAGCTCCTGTTTTTAAAGTCACTGAGCTAGAAGCCAAGTGTTCATTCCTCCTGTGCCTAGTTCTCAGTGATCATTAAGGTCTCTAAAGCCCAGCAAAAAGCGATGGTGTCCTGATCTCCCCCATAAAAACCCTAAAGTAAGGCTAAATGGAAGCAAGGAGGGTCAGTCAGCCACTGACAGGCCAGATTATCCCCAGGCAATCTGCCTCTTTCGGCAGAGCTGACCACAAATAAAGAACTCTGTAGGAAATTAATTAGAGCATGAGGGGGAAATCTAAGCCCTGGAGCCTACAGGTCCTGCTGTAACAGAATAAACAAACATGGGAGGACTCTGGATGCTTATGCTTACAATTCCCTAATTCCATAATAAGAGAGAGTCATACTGAATAGCAAGATATTTAGTTACACTTGTAGTAGAAATTGTAAGAGTATATTAACATGACCTATCTTTACCTATCATCAAGATTCTTAAATGAGAAGTAAAGTTCAGGAATAAAAAAGTGTTTCCAATGTATGAGAGATATTAAAAGGATACACACACACACAAACATGATATGTTATGGCTTATATAAAGCATTCTGCCCATCTAAACCAGGTCAGAACAATGCAGAATGTCTTCCAAAAGCCTCCATTACCCCAGCAAATGTTGAAAGCAAGGAAGTTTATAGAAAGCAAGTGGGACATGCCAGACTTCTTCCCTCTGGACCAAAACAAACACAAGCAGAAAACATTTGCTTGGATGACTGAAAAACAGAGAAAGGCATTGGAAATGGATTTTCTCATCAAAGGGATATTTGTTTAATCTGCTTATATCAAACCAAAACTAATTATTCCTAATCATTTTGAAACCTCCTAAACAATTCTCTGAAATCTGTCCATGGAAAAGCACCCTTGCACATTTGCAAACAGCCAATGTTCCACATCTTTAGAATACACCCTACATTCAAACATCAGCCCTGGCCAGAATCTTTTTTGCTTCTGCACCCTCTGGGATATAGATGAGTCTATTCAGTGACGTGGCATCTCCTCCCTTGTGGGATAAAGTAGTTTGATAAAGTAGTTTGGCACTCATGCCAAGCCTGGAATCCTTTTCTCTCTTTAGAATGAGTTTGGTAGCCTTCATTTTTCAGAATTCTGATTTCCATAAGTATTATAACAACAATAATATACCAGTTAAAGAATACAAAATAAAACCGCTAGGGAAAAAACACACATTTTTAAAAATTACTTTCTGATTCGTTCTTTCATGTTAGAGATTAAATATTTCCTCAGCAATGTGTATCACGGTAATGCAAAGGAGCCCCCTTCTTTTTTCTAAATTGACCAAAAATCAGAACTCCAGTTAACAGACTATGTTATGAAAAGAGTTTCCTCCAGCTGAGTGGTCAACTTACGTGGCACTTTCTTCACTGCACTTTGAGTTGCCAGCATCCACTGTGGCCTTCTGGCCAAAAGCTTCTTCTGTAAGGTCCAGCTGGGTCTGATTCTTAAATTTAATTGTTATTCTTTTGGCCCAGAAGAGAATGCAGGGCATTCCATCAATGGAGACATTAACCGGACTATGATGGCTGAATGTACTCCAAGATTCTTTTTCTAAATGTCTTTGTCTGTTCAGACTGTAGTTGAGTGCCTAATTAATCAAATAACAGATATTTAAAAGATAAATTTGTTTTCATGGTCTAAAAGGTTTCTAGCAAGTAAAAGGTATTATTCACAACCCGCTGCAACTCTAATCTGTCTAGTTCCAGAACCGTGCTATTGTGGGACAAAGGAGATGTGTGGCTCAGACTGCAAGAGGCTTAAAATAATAGGAATATCTGAAAGGTATATTTGACCCAGTTCCACAACACCAAAAATGAGAAAGATCAAACTGTAAAATACAAACAAATAAAAACTTCAGGGCCTCCTAGTGGCGCGGGGGTTAAAGTCTCAGCACTATCAAGCTATCACAAGCCACTGAAACATGAGTTCGATCCCCCAACCCCTGGCCAGGAAGCTGACCCACATGGTGCAGCAGATCTCTTCTGTCTCACCCACTGCTCCCTTTAGCAGTGTATTTCAGTACATCTGCCTGTTCTGCTCCCCAGTCTGTCTCTGGTGAATACTCTCACCCTCTAAACCTCACCTCAGGCCTACACCCCAGTTCTTGTATGCATAATAAATATAAATATTTTTTAAAAAACTATGCAAATAACAATATTAGCAATATACTTTTAAAGAGTCACCCTACTGAGAGAGAGGGGAATGAAAAGGTGGAAAACAGCAGATGTTTTAGGGCCATGAAACTATTATTCTGTATGATACTATGATCGTGGATATATGTTATACATTTGTTAAAACCCATCAAATGTACAACACAAAGAATGAGCCCTAATAAACTGTGGACTTAAATAATAAGGAACCAATACTGGCTTATCAATTATAACATATATCACTCCTTATGCAAGATACCAAATATAGGGGGAAACTGGAGAGGGAGAGGTATTGAGAGGGTATATGGGAACTTTCTGTACTTTTTTGCTCAAATTTTTCCATAAAGTTAAACAATTCAAACTAATTAACAAAATCTATTTTTAAAACTTTACCATGCCACGAAACTACTGGCAGTAGTCTCTTTAGAGCATAATATTATAAGGAACTCAAAAAAGGTAAGGCCTTAAATAAAAATTAACATGTTAAACAAAGAAAACATGAGGTTTCTAGAAGAAAAGTATAAATTTTCCAGACCATTAATGTCCAATAGAACATTCTTCAATACTGAATATGTTCTGTGCTGCCCAATGCAGTAGCCATTGACTATATGTGGCTATACACTAGAAGTTCCTCAGAGCTTAATTTTTAATTTTACTTAACATTATTTCACTTGAATTTAAATTAAAATAGACACATGTGGTTAGTAGCTACTATCTTGACAGTGCAATTCCAAATCACTTAGTAAACATAAATGAGCAAGGTAGTTTATGTAACCTTGCTTTACATCTTATGAATCTTTGCAATATCAAGGAAATCTAAAACAATGCACTTCAGCATTTGCCTCTGGAAGTCACAAAGATGGTTATCTGAAAGAAGATCTATTTCTCCAGATTAAATATTGCATACCAATTATTCTAGTGTAAATACAGATAAAAGAGAAACTAACAGGCAGCAACAACCCAACTTCACCAGTAATCAAAGAGAAACTACAGTGATCCTTCTTGGAAGGCAAACAAGATTAAAAATGAATGTGACAATGAAAATACAGACAGCAAGTTAAACTGAGTATTTTGACTTTTTCTCACCTATAAAACTACCACAAATACAGTCCCCCACCCAAAATCCAGCCAAGAATGTTAATTATTAATAAGAATTCTTAGGTTTCACAGTGGTTTTGGCAAGACATATATGTGACATTTCTAATTTCATATATTATTTCTGGTATGTTTTATAGATTCTTTAAGATTTTCTTGGTGTATAATCTAGTCATCTAGGAATAAGTACAAGTTTTACTGTTACCCAATCTATATTACCTTTTGCCCCATCTTAATTGTCACGGTTAAAATACCAACTTAATACAGAACAGCATTCCCTTATTCCAGATCTTAGTTAAAATTCAGTATTTTATAATAATTATGATATTGGTGGTAGGGTTTCATATATGCATTTTAACTAGGTTAAATAAGATTCCTTTTTTAATGAAAGTAAAAAAAAAAATTTTAGATGAGATCTAGTTTCATAAAAATCCATACCTGTGTGAACTGTGTGATTGCTATCGTTGTGAAACTCTGGATTGGTTTCATATCACCATTATTCTCTGGATCTGTTAATAATGATATAATAAATGCCATTGATTTGTTAATATAATTGAATGACAATGACACTAAGCACAGTGAAATATAACAGGCTTGAGCCTCTTCAGACTCCTAATCTAGATTACAGTAGTGTTAGATATTTTCATGAGAGACTCCTAATTCAAAGTACCAGTGCTCAGGGAAACCCATCACTGACAAAACTCTCTTTAAATGCCTGTTCCCTTCCCCTCACCCCTCACAGGAATCAGAGGGCAATTACAGGTCTTACCACTGTTTATGACCACTTCTTTCCTTGAAGATTTTCGAGAGATAAAACTAGGGGGAAAAAGTAGAAAGAAAAGTAAAAAAGATGTTGAATGTATCTACAATTCAGATTTTATATGAAGTTATAGAGGATATTTCAGTATATTACACCTCAGTAGAGGAGCAGAAACTTAGCCTGTAAAAACGGTATGTTTTTATAGTGAATGTTAAAAGTAATACATTTTCTTCAAGAAATTAAGGAATGCAGAAGAAAAAAAATTTAAAAACTTCAAAGAAAAAAAAATTAATTAACCCTAATCTCTATTCATTGAATATTATTGCGAGTCCACATGTGCAAAGCAGTTGCTAGACACTGAGGTTTATTAACAAGCACATAATAAACCAAATAATAAAATACTTACAATGAAGTCTTATACTACACTATATTGCTAGCATCTTAATGTCAAAATATTCTACACTTTCTATTAAAAAAAGACAGACTCAATTGCCAAAATTTATTTCTGAAAATTACAAATGATGTATTTTTAAGTATTTCATGTTATACACACACATGAACACACATACACACATGCATACATACGTGATTAAATTTTTTAAGTTTAAAGATAGGTCTTTATCTCTCTAATATTTGCATTCTAGTGGGTGTAAGCTACTATCTCCTTGTAGTTTTAATTTCCATTTTTCTCATGATTAATGATACTGAACATCTTTTCTTGTGCCTTCTGACCCTTCACATGTTTTTTGTTAAATATTTAAAGTTTTCAAATTAATTGTCCTCTTACTATTGAGCTGAAAAAGTTCTTTGTATATTCTGCATAAAAGTCCTATGTCAGATATATACACTGAAAATATCTTCATCCATCTTGCTATGTCTTGTTTTCTCATCTTCCTAATGGTGACTTTCAAAAAGCAAATTTTTAATTTTCATAAAGTCTAGTGGTTTTTTTTGTTATTTTTCCTTTTATGGTCTAGGTTTTGGGGTTCTTAAATATTTTCCTAACAATGTCACAAAAATTTTTCTCTTGTGTTTTATCTCTAAGCTTTAAAGTTTTAGCTTTTACATTTAGGTCCATGATCCATTTTGAGTTGATATTTGTAAAATAAAGTATTTGTAATGCAATTTGGAGCCTGGGACAATGAATATTTATTAGCTTCCAGAAATGAACAAAAGCCAAGAATCATGCAAGGATTTAGATAACACATATTTCACACCATTCCACAGGAAGTTTATGGAAGGTGTATTCCAGCAAAATAAGGGGAAAACACAAGAGGAAAGCATAAGTTGTGATGAACAGTGGATCTAACTCAGACAAGTGAAGAAGAGAAGCTGAAGGATGACTACTGTACATCAGCCCTCAATCCAGAGAATTGAGAGAGACTCAATCCAGATTGAAGCAAGGGGGCAAAAGAGCTCTAACGTAGGGAGACCTAAAGGAAGTCCTTTAGGTAAAAAGAGAACTTGAGAGAATACACTACATGTTAGATGATGGAGCTTGTAAAAATAATTATTACCCTGCATATTTTAAATACTGCAAATGAAAATGGTAAATTTTAACTCAAGAAAAAAGGAAAATGTTATACAAAGAAAAAAAATTACAGCATACAAACTGGTCTGTGAAATATATGTGTGTGTGTGTATATCCATATCTATAGTCACACTAAGTGTAAGATTTAACTGAAAGATTTAACTGTAAGATTTAACTGAAAGATTTAACTGTAGATTTAACTGAAAGAGGTAATGTAACTATATAGCTATATCACAGGGTTGGCAGGATGAAAGCAAGGTGAGGACAATGTTGGGGACAACATCCACAGTTACAGGAAATTGTTAGACAAGGTCTAAATAACATAAATTGAGAAATGGTCTATGCATGCTATTTATATATTGTGAGTGTGGTGGATTATATGATTGTTTCAACATGGGAACAATTCCAGGGGTATATACATCCCTGCCCTTTCACATATGCCTTCAGCACCTCCCTGTTTTGGAGAATATTTTCTGTCTCATCATCGGGCTTGGCAATATCTCAATTGGGCCAGTGGTGTATGAGCAGAGCCAGTTTCATAGAAATGTTAAAGTGTTGATGTGTCTACCACCTCCTGACCTTTTCCTTTTGTCATTAGAAGTCATGCCCAAAGAGAGACTGTTCTTTCACTCTAGGTCTTAAAATGAAGAGATGGGAAACAGAGTTGAAGCAGGACCATGGCAGCCCACTTGTAGCTGTCAACAAGTAATACAAGAAATAAATGTTTCAGATTGTATGTTGGGATTCTGAAATGTGTAAATTACTACTAGAACAAAAACCCATTAAAAAGGGAATATTTTTTTCTATGATTAATCATGTATCTTGGTCCATTTGATTTTTTAAACAACAATATATGTGCATTAGTTTGATTGTTTTTCTAATTCATTCTTTTTAAAAATGCCTTCCTTTAAATATTTACAAATTAGAATGGGACTAGAGGGGTTGAAAACTATGGCATGGGTATAGTGGAGTCTGCAGTGGAAGAACTGATGTCCCAGCTATTGCCAGTGGAGCCCTATAACTTGGCAGAAGGTTTTGATGCCTCAGTACCCCCGAGGACACGTCAAGAATACCTAAGGCAGGTCCAGATGGAGGCAGCTCATTGTCTAGATGTCACACTAACTCAAATTGACCCAAACACGTTGGAAAGGAAGCAAAGTGTGAATGTTTCTCTTTCAAGATGCTAACCTGCTCCTGAAGGATGGTCCCCCACACTTCAGTGGCAACAGCAACAAGTGGCATAGTTTTCAACTTTTCACAGAGTGTGAACATAAATAGAAGTCACTGGAAATCACAACAGTTGGATAGCAATATGACCATGACAAAATCCGGAGATGAAGAAGGCTGGGAAAAATTTTGTCTGGGTGAAAGATGATGTGCTGAAGGGGTGTTTGGACCAGCCACAAATAAAAATCCTGGAAGAGATTACATACAAATTGGCTTATCCCCCCTGCTTAGGATTGTTAGCAGAATGAATAGGGCAACAGTAACTAGTGTCTTGGAATACCTGAATTGGCTTAGAGAAAGAGACTTTATGCCAGAATTGGAAAGATGGCTTTATGCTTTATTGGTTTGTCTTGAAAAACCTTTGTTACATGGGATACTATTCAGCAATCAGAAAAGATAAACTCATGCAATTCACAGCAACATGGATGGAGCTAGGAGGGATCATGCTCAGTAAAATAAACCAGAAGGAAAGAGAAAAATATCGAATAGTTTCACTTATAGCAGGAATATAAGGGAACCAAATAAGAGAGAGACATTCAGAGAGGGAGAATAAGGGCTCAAAACGGGAGAGGAAAGAGCACAAGGGACTACGGTGACGGTTCACAGGTGAATCAGTGGTGGGTAACCTGTGGGGAATACACAATAATGTAAAAGATATAGCTAATAATAATAATAAAAAAAAACCACCTTTGTTACCTGAGCCTCATTCACTGATTCAGCAGCTTGCAAGAGGTGCTCTCGTGTGAGGCTCGTAGTGGACAGTAAAAATGATGAAAGGGTTCCTACTTTGAATTTATTAATCTGCTTGGTTATCAGGTATTTTGACCAACGAGATTTAGCTGATGAGCAAGCTTGATGTAGCTGATCTCTCAGGAATAGAAGATATGTGACTAAGCGGCCTAAGTCTGAGGAAGTGCACTGCCAACTCAAGAACGAATTACATCATATCTTCAACACTATGCGAAGGGTTGTCATCATAGTCTATGCCATTCAAGCTGATATCCAGAAGACAGGTTGTACTGATAGGAATATCTGAAGTATCTTTTGGAAAAGTACCATCCAGCTTTTGATAAACAGTTTAAAGTTTTTTGTAATTACATGCTTTTGAAACAAATTGAGTGCCATTTATTGGTGAAGCATCCTACACAGAAACCATATAAAAATTTTAGAGGCTCTTGGTGCTCTTTCATTGTTTATTTACTCATTTCATGAGTCTGTGGTCATGAAAATACTCTATGTTGCTAAATTTTCTTAAAAATGGAAGAATAATTCTAAATTAGCATACTAATTTATACTAAGTCTCTTGTGAGTAGGATTAGCACGAATCAGTCCTTGGAATCCAATCACATGTAGGAACAGGAAGAAATTTAATTTCCTGAACAGCAAAAGTGAGACTTTGATCAAAGCAATCATGTAACTACAAGAAAGATGCGCTTTAGCCAAAAGATCTCTAAACTGAAAGATTTACCTAAACTGTAAACTCTGTAGTGTAAATTAAAAAGGTAACTTTATATGAAAGCAACAATAACACCCAGACAATATCCAAACATTTTAATAATATAACCAAATACAAAGAGTTTTTTAAATTTTCTTTGAGTTTTATTTATTTAAAAAAATGTATGCCTTGATACAGGGCTAAGTATTCAATTTTAAAATGTCTTCATGAACAAAAAATAATGGGAAATTATGTGATATGTTTTGACCAAATAAGATAAAAAAATTATCAAGTTATTTGGAAATATCTAGCTAACAAAGGATTTTAATAAATGTTAATAAATGTTTATTGAATAAGAATATATATATAATTGAATGAATGAGCTATCGTATCACTAAACATGTTTTACTTGAAACTTTGCCTTACTAATTAAAATTTCTGTGTTCACTAATGAAAATCTTTTCGTACACAACACAGACTCATTTTCATTTCATGAGTCTGTGGTCACGAACATATATATATGTTGCTAAATTACTTCATAAAACAAATTACAATTTAGATAGGCCTTGCCCCACCTTTAAGTCTGAATTAGGGGAAGCCACATAAAACCAAAAAAAAAAAAATGCACATTTTCTCATCCCCAACATAATCTCTGAAAAAAGTAGTAATTAAAAAATTATATGATTAAAATTACATGTGTGAATAATTTGGGAAAAACAATTTAAAAAAATTAAACTTGCACTGTCACTAAAATAATACAAAATACACAGGCTCTTTTCCAGTAAAATGGATCTTAGCAATATCTGAAAAGAAAGCAAGAATCTTAGATTTCTAGTAGCTGGCGCCATATTTTTTATTACTAAATGCTCCATCATGAGTCTCCAAAGTATGCCTTAATGAAGGTGAGGTGTGGTTCACGTGCGGTAGTTCCTTATGATACTATTCAAGTTGAAGACCACATTCTCTCCATTGCCTGCAAGACTCTCCCTCTCCGCTCCACTCACACTAGTCTTCTTCCGTTCCCTGAATGCTTCATGTTTCCTTCTTTCCTCATGAGTTTTATCACCTGCTGTTTCTCCCACCTGTAATGTTCCCCTTTCTCCCCTCACCCTTACCTCCCAATTATTTTCTATACATCCTCCAGTTCACAGCTGAAACATCACTAGTATAACTTCCCAGACTACTTCAGGGGCCCTTATAAAATGAGCTCATAGACTTCCCTCCTTTTCTTCATAGCACTTTTCACAGTTTATTTATAATACCTATCACTTGATTCACCAGCACCTCCCCCACTAGACTTAAAGCTCCATGGTGGCAGGAACCATGACTGATTTGCTCACCATTGCAGATCCAACCCCTAGCACAGTGGCTAATAAGTTATTTAAAAGTACCAAATTTTTTAATGTTAAATGCATGAATGAATAAATAAAGAACAAACCCTGAAAGGGAAGTGGAAAATCGAATTCTGTCTGAGAGGGGGGGAAAAAAAGTCTCTTTTTGTTTAAGTATAAACCCAATTTGGGGAAGACATATGACACAGTGGTTACCACTGCTCTGTCTAAGCTTAGGAAGCATGTATCAAGCTTAAAATAAAATCATCCCTTCTAGAGATTTAAGAACCTGAAATTGTCCCACAGAATAGAAAAATATTTTTAGATTCATGATTTGAAAGAATAATCACTAAATAGCAACTGTTACTTCCTTCATAAAGAATTGGTATGTCATATTATTAAATTCAAATGAACATTTGTGTGATTTCTAGGGTCCTTTCTGAAGCTAAGACTGTCTAAATCCATTAACCTTGCTTCAAAACCAGTACTGGGAATTTTACAGTTCTTGGTGTACATTTTACCAGTAAAATTCACAAAGCAGTCATTTTTGTATAAAACAGAGGAAGCACAGGTCACTTACTTGAAAGTGAACCTGAAGAAAATGACTGATTTGGAAACAATGGGGCGGTGTGGGGATGAGGGCAGAAATAACTGTACTTATAGTTTTAATCACCTGGGACTTGACTCCTGAACACAAGCTTCTGCACATCGTCCTACTTGCCACTATCCTTTGTGTTCCCACTAAATTCCCTGATGCATTTGGCGAGATGGCACATCAGGAATAACTGGGAGACATGACATCTATTTTACTATTTAGATTCTGACTATTCTTCACAGATAATTCTCTGTAGGTTATCTTAGATGTAATGGAAATAAGCTAAAAGAACAAAGGAAATACAAACAGAAATTTTGTTAAATTTAAATGGGGCATACTCCACACTATTTCCGTTTTCTGTCAGTTAAAATGATTTCACACCTTTTCTTGGGGGGACACATTATATATTTCTGAGGTTTTAAAATTGTTCCTTACTCTCTTCTCACACAATAATAATAGGAGAAACTGTGAAAACATTTACTTGTAAGTGTGTGTGTGTGTGTGTATGTGTGTGTGTGTATATATGTGTGTATACACAATTATGTGTATATATACACATGTGTATATATGTGTACATATACATATACACACACATACACACACACACATATAAACAAAAACCCTGCACACTGATTTTAGAATCATTTTCTCATAAATATACTTTCATGCAAAATACAAATGTTTTTTTGTGTACTTTGAACAGATAACACTTTCCTTTTATGATAAAGATTATATTTTTGTCTTTTATTTATAAATTTTAGTTCAATTAATTTAGTAGCTGAGGAATAATCTAGTGTATCCATTTTGAATTGTCAACAAAATGTAGCTATGTAAAATATAAAGAAATTACAGAATCACCCAATTTCATACTTGTACTGATATTCATGAATACATTGCTTTAAAAGATGTGAAATTACTCACCTTACATTCTTCCTGGCAAGTATCTGGTCCAAAGTTAGTGAAAATCCCATACATAAAAATGTAAGTGAAAAACTCAACAAGATTTTTCTTCCCATCAAGAAATGAAACTGTTTCTTCAAGCCAAGCACATCTGTTAACTCATAAATGCAAACATTGCAGAGGCAGTACCTTTTCATGCCTCGTGACTGACAGCACATTCCTCCAATAAAAGGACAGTTTTACCAGGATGTCTTAAATGTGAAGGAAGGTGGAGACAGGGACTTAATACAGCTTCATTTAGAATACCGAGTGAAACCAATGAGTCTACTTAGATTGTTCATTCATCTCAACAAGAAATTATTAGGGAACAGATCCTTAGAGAAAATATCTCTATGCCAATGAAGCATTTCTTAGAAATTTGCATTCTTTTGAGACTGTCACATAACTTTTTTTTGAGGTAACATTGGTTTACAACACTGTATATGATTCAGAGGTACAGGTTCACATCTCTTCAGATGTCTGTTACCATATACCACATCCACCAACAAGGCACCCACAGTTCACCACAGTCCACTAGGCCCCCTCTACATTTTGCTCTCCACATTCCACTGTCCCCTCTAGTTGCCTCAATTTTATAGTCATATTTCTAGGATTTGTTTGTGATTCGGTTTTGCCTGACCTTTTGTTATGTTTCTCTGTATTTCACACACGAATAAAAACACCCAGGATTTATCTTTCTCCTTCTGGCTTATTACGCACAGCCTAGTCCCCTACAGAAAACGAGAGGTTAAAGTGCAGTGATTGGGGGCAGGAGGGAATGCAGAAATGAGGACGAAAGCTGCCAATAAAAATTGTAAATCAGAAAAGGTCATAGTCACTAATTACACCTTCCCAGGTCCTGTCTTACCACAACTCCCCTCACTTTTTTCTTCTTTCTTTTATTTCATTTCCCCCAACTTCCATTTTTGACCTCTCCTCTTACCTTTCTGTCCTTTCCTCACTCTGGAATTTCAAAAGCAAGGCAGGTCTGGACAAGAGGTGTTTGATTTTGGGAAGATTTGTAAAGAAAGAAATACAGGACACCCAGTTAAATTAGAATTTCAGATAAACAACAAATAATTTTAATATATGTAGGTCCTGTATAATATTTGTGACAAACAATAATAAGTAAATCATTTATTGTTTACCTAAATTTAACTGGGAATTTTGTATTTTTATTTGCTTGAGTGGCAATCTTAGCATAAGGATTCTCTGCTACTCAAATTTTAACATGCATACAAATCACCTGGGATTCACTAACACACAAATTCTGATTCAGTAGGTCTGGGTAGAGCATGAGATTCTCTGTTTCTAACATGGTTCCAAATGATGCTGATGCGGCTCACCTGAGGAAAGACCGCCGTGGTGCAAGGAACTACAACAGCATCGTGCAACAGAAACGCAAATTACAAATTACATATGTAATTTAAACTTGGCTAGTAGCCATGAAAGAAATTTTTTTTAAAGGTGAAAGCAATTTTACTAATATATTTATCTAAAATAGTATTTCAAAGACTCATTTTAACAAGTATGACAATGTATTACGCTCCTTTTTTGCCCTAAGTCTAAACACTGGTGAATAATATACTCTCATAACACATCAATTCAGACTAGGCAAAATTTGAAGTTCTCAGCAGCCTCATGTGGCTAGTGGCTGCTGTGCCAACACAGAACACCTCCTCCAGCTGACAGGGCAATGTCACAGTCTATCATGGTAGCAGTGGCAGGGTCTGATCATATTGCTCCTCAAACCCCTGGTCAGGAGAAGGGCAAGCCCAAGCCCATTATTATCACATTGCACTGTGATAACGATGATGCTGTGAACACTCAGAACACATAGCATTAGGCCCCGCTGCTTACCATATAACAATCTTTTATCGTAATAGGCTTCAGTTATATTTTCAGGCACACATATAGCCACAAAATTATTTATTTTAAATTGAGTATCATTTTAATATATTTTATGACGACGATGCTAGAATTTAATATAACATTTTTTTCTGTTGAAAATTTTTCTCACTTGGTTAAGAATATTTAAGGCAAAATAATTAGTTGCTAGGAGGTTTCACACATGTATTTTAGAATAGAAGTCACACTTGAGATGTGACTGTCTGAGAATAGCTCATCCTGTGACTTTGGAGGAGAAAAGCAGTGACAAAAAAATGCTAATATGATAGCTTGTAGGCTGCGAAGCACTAGGTATCACCTGCCTGGCATTGTACCTGCCTGGTCAGATGGCTCAGGAGTCTGTCCAGAACTGTGAAGCTCCCAGACTTAACAACTTGCAAACTAACATGTTAAACTACCACAGTTTCATGGATGCAGACAGGAAATACAAGATTCCTGGGTCAGAGGCCAAGGAATTTACAACTCACCGTACAGCAAACAGGGTGAGCACTGGCATTTGTGTCAGTAACCCTTGCCCAAAGAACAGTGCAGGAGGATGCATCCAGATGGACAGATGGATGCTTGTACAGAGAGTTTCATTTCAGGAGAGAAACTCTGACTTCCCAAGGCTATCAGTAACCTGCCTGGAAAATACGCTTTCTACCTTTGAAGGCTGGTTGCTCTACAAACATCCTAAAGATAGTCCAGGAAGAAAAGAAGTCAGTAACTCACTCACTTGCAGCTGCTGTAGAAAATGCAGAGGCACACAGAAAGTTTTCCTTCAATGGTGTCCCTGAGAGGACAGGCAATTGTTCATCCATGCTGCCTTTTTAATTGAACATACCCTGGATTTGCTTCATTTTCTGATTTACAATAAATGACTAACTAAATGAAATGTTACTGAAAATTTGAAGATCAAACATCAATCCTCCCATTGTCATATCTGACCCTATAAAACTGTGCTTTCATGGGATGGTCAGCCAGTCATCTCAGACCAAAAATCCCATGAGTCAAATGTCCAGTGGTCTTCAAACACTGATGCCAAAACCAAAGCCATTCACCTTCTATAAAGCCCTGAACCACCTGAACTTGGTTGGTCTATCATTTAATATTATGAAACGATTTTCCCCAACATATTTCAGTACACTGGCTTGTACTCAGTTTCTCAACACTGTCCACCGGACAAATTTTGCACCTCAGTGGCTTTGCATATGTTGTTCCTCTAGTGCTCCCTGTATTCATTTTTGAATTTCTTTACCATGCTAAGTTTTGAGCTACATATCTGATAGGAAGATAGAGTCTTCCATGTCTTTGTGCTTGGATTTTGGAGAGTTGTTTTCTCCTTGCAATGACATATTTCCCTGAGATCTCTACAATGCTATGAATTGCATTTTTTGTCCTTTAGATTGCATTACTTTTTTTTTTTTGAGTATAAGTAGTAGTTATTAAGAGATTTGTGTGACTTCTACTTTTCCAACAGATGGTGCCATGTTTGTTTGTTTTTTATTGGCCTTTCCCAGCCTCCATAGATCAAGAGACCTGATCTTGCAGCTGCTGAAATATAGGTGGCGAAAGGGCCTGGAGTGGTCCAATTACTGGAAGGGATATTCTGGGGAAGGAAGGGACAGGCTTATGCTATGGCATCACCAATATCCTTTCTCTATAGGGCTGTATACCTGAGTATCTGCAGTCTGCACTTCATTAGGTGAATACCAGTCATAAAGTGTAGGGAAAGGTAAGCCCATCCCAACACTGTTCTTTTTCTTTTCACTGGGAACCTGGTGCTGGAGTACCCTAGCACCTCCACACTTCCCCTATGTTCTGGGTGTGTGCCTATACATTCAGTGCCCCTGAACAAGCAGTGCCACAGTTTCTATTGCAGCCTCCCTACATCATACCGAGCCTTCAAGGACTTCTTTTGGCCCAGCCCTTGCTTAATGAAGCATGAATCTCCTCAGTGTCCCTTTAGGTATGGTTCATAAAGGTCTCCAATGCCCAAGAGGTGCTCCAGTTTTGCCCAAGTGATGAAACCCTCTGGACTTAGTGACCTTGTAGATAACTTGCACATTTTTCTCTTGGGAACAAAGCAAGACTCTCCCCTGACACCATCTTGAGCTGACTACTGTCTCTTAAATTTCCAAATTGGAACTGTGTCTAATTAAACAATATAGAACTATAACTAATATGCTGCTGGCCCAAGTTGGTGCTCAAAAAAATGTACAGAACAAATGAATAAACCTATCAAAAATGCCAAAAATAAAAAAAAAGTTATTTCATGTGATATAGTTCCAGGACCTGAATGTTTAGGTAACCATAAGTGAAAAAATCAACTAATTCAATTATTTATAGAGCTCAGCAGCTTGAAAATACAAGTAGACAAAACCCAAGTCACCTCCGTTTATTAGCAAAATAACATATATAAGTATTGCTCCTTATGAAGGGAGGGGTATGACTGTGATGGTTAGTGTATATCAACTTGACTGGGCCATGAGAAGCCCAGATGTTTGCTTAAATATTACCCTGGATGTGTCTCTGAAGGTGTTTCTGAATGAGAGTAATATATAAACTAGTTGGATAGGCAAAAATCACCCCCCTCCCTACTAATATGGGTAGGCCTCATCCAATCCATTGAAGATCTGAATAGAATAAAAAGTTGGAGCAAAGGAAAGAATTCACCTTCTGATCTATCTTAGAGTGGGGACATAGGTTTTCTCCTGCCTTTGAACTTTAGCTAAGACTACAACTATCCCGTTGGCCTTCCTGGGTCTCCAGCTCGCTGACTGCAAATCTTGGGACTTCCAGCCTTCATAACTGCATGAGACAATTCTATATAGGAAATCCTCCTTACATAAATATAGATGTTATAAATAAGGATGTGGAGAGAGAGAGAAAGGTATCTCTGAAGAATTCAAACTAATACAGACTCTATCAAGTTCAGAGTATAATTGCTGCCATGATTTCTACCAATTTTCATCAACTTCTTAGTTCATTAGAATCAGGTTAGCAAATGAAATATGTCTAAGTGCTTTTGATTTAAATGTTAATGTTTTTTCCTTTAGATTTCCCTCTGACTTCTTGGAATGTGGATAATGTGCCAGATTAGTGTTTTATTTATGTGTGTGTGTGTGTGTGTGTGTGTGTGTGTGTGTGTGTGTGATTTTTGCTTAACCTGACACAGGTGGCTTGCTCTTTCATAAATTTTCCATCAGATAAACATTGGCAACTGCTTGATGCCAGGAATACAAGATAATAATGACATAGTCCATAGTCCAAGAAGCTCCCAGCCCAGTGATGTGCAGAAATAAGAAGAAATAATTGCTGAGATAAGTACCTTTGGGATGTTTCACCCAGCAAACCAGTGACTTTTGCTGAGACTGTTCTTACCTCCATTCCAGACAATAACTGATTAAATGAAGGGTAAAGTGAGGTAGGTATATAAATAGCTAAAGAGATACATCATAAATAACTCTTTTTGAAAAATTCAAGTAGCCTTACAATTTCTGATTTTACTCTTTTATGAGGTCAGTCTGCATCTCATATTGCTGGGGTCTGTGAGATACCCCAACAACCTTCCAGTAAGTTGGCTCTTGTTCTCAACACAGTTTCTATTAGGATTGCAGTACAAAAGAACCTTTACTGGAAGGGATCTGTAGATAATAAATTTAGTACAATAATAAAGGCATTTTGAGCAGTAAGGGAGGTTTGTGGGCCAGGAGAGCCTACCAGACTCTGGGTAAGGCTGCCATCACTCTCAAAAATGCTCTCAGCGGGGCCTCCCTGGTGGCGCAGCGGTTGAGTGCTGCGCTATGGAGCTGTCGGCAGCGCAGGATGCAAGTTCGACGCCCAGCCAGGGAGAATCCCACATGGTGTGGCGGACCTCTCCTGCCTCACCTGCTGCTCCCCTCAGCAGTGTATTTCTGATCTGCCTGTTCTGCTCCCCACTCTGTCTCTGGTGAGCCCTCTCGCTGCCCCACTCCTCTGGCCTGTACCCCAGCTTGTATGTATAAATAAATAAATCTTAAAAAAAAAATGCTCTCAGCACTTATCTGCAAGGTCCCCACATTGACAGAGATAAGAATCAGGGTTTTAATTCACTAAAGTAAAACTCACATAGGTACTATATGCTAATGATGTTGCTTATAATGATGACATCCATACCTTACACTTTAGGTCACTGTTTAAAATAAGAACAAACTGGATTTTATTGGACAAAAATTAAAAAGCATTGCGTACTACTACTCAGTAACAAATCCAAGATGTTTTAGCATAATGATTAGCATGAATTTGGAAATTTTCACTTTAAATCTATTTAAGCAAAATGTTTAATTCATTGGTATATGAGCATATTATTCCATAGTATTAAAAGTGACCGTATCTATGAACTGGTTACAAATTCAATCATTTTGGTTATCTTTATAATCAAAAATAAATTCGGGTACCCACAAGATCAAGAAATAGCGTTTTTAATCATTGGAAAATTTACTCCTCTCCCTGTGTACACCTTCCCTTTTTTTCTTTCTCCTTCCATTTCCTCACTCCTTCCTTTTTTCTTTTTTCTTTCAATTTAAGGGGAAAAAAATCTTGTATTACATTACTTAAGTAAGAAAATCTTAGTAATATAAAATGCTCAAAACTTTGTATATTTATGTCAAATTTAATTGACATTATATATGCATAATGTTACAACATTGTATAAGTTTCAGGTATTCATTTTTGAGAATCATCATGTGTGTATATCACAGTAAAGTCACAACAAGAAGTCCAAGTCTATCCTTCACCATACCACTGTCTCCTTTTTCCTGATATGCATGGCCCTTCCCCCCTTCCTTTCTGGCAATCACCAATAGGTCTTACAGTCCAAAAGTTTATTTTTTGGTTTATTCCGTTCATCTGTTTGTTTTCTATAAATACCCCTATAAGTGAAACCATACAATGTTTGTCTTTTTTTCTGTCTGGCTTATATCACTAAACATCATCCGCCTAGGTCCTTCTGTGTTATTGCAGGATTTCATATTTTGTTACAGCTGAATAGTATTCTGTTGTGTCTACATTCACACATTTTATCATTTTGTCAACCACTGGGTGCTTACATTGTTTCTAGTTCTTGGCTATTATAAGTAGTGCTACAACAAACATGAGAGTGGATAAATCTCTTCAAATCAGTGTTTTTATATTTTGGAGTAGATACCCAAAAGTGGAATAACTGGATCATATGGGATTTCTATTTTTAATTTTTTGAGGTATCTCCACATTGTTTTCCATAGTGGCTGTACCAATTTAAATCCACAACAGTAAGTTTTCCTTCTCTCCATATGCCCTCCAACATTTGTTTCTTGTCTTTTGTATAACAGCCATTCTCACAGGTGTGAGATGGTATCTCAATGCTGTTTTGATTTTCATTTCTGTAATAATAAGAGGTGTCTCATCTATTCAGATCATCTGCTCATTTTTCAATTGGTTTTTATCATTGAGTATTATGAATTCTTTGTATGTTTTGGATAGTAACACCTTGTTGATATATATATAATTTGCCAGTATCTTCTCTCATTCAGTAGGGTGTATTTTCATTTTGAAGTTTTTTGCTGTGCAGAAACATTTCAGTTTGTTGTAGTACCACTGCTTTATTTTTGCTTTTGTTTCTCTCGCCATTGGAGCTGAGTTCCCAAACACATCTTTAAGGCTGATGTCAAGGAGTATATGACTAGTTTTCTTCTAAATATTAAATGGTTTCAGGTCTTACATCCAAGCCAATCCATTTTAAATTTTTGTGTATGCCATTTACTTTTACATAATGTTTTACATTTATACATTATAATAACTTATGTATTATTACATTTAAGTAATGTATAAATAATCCTAGTGAATCTTCATTTTACTGTGGAATACAAAGGTTGAAAGAATTACCCTGGTCATTCCCCATCACCAAAGATCAACTGGTCCCCACTGAACTCACTGACAGCAGAGGTCTGGCTAACTGACCCTACTCTTAAGCCTCTCCAGGGAATGAGTTTATAATATTTATTATTCCATGAGTGAAGAAAATTATCTTCCTTTCCTAGCAAAAATATAATCTTTCTTTCTTGAAAGAAAAGGCACCTGTTGAAATAGAAGCCTATTTCCTTTTTGTTTGGTCCTTAGCCAAGTCAGAGAACACCTGGAGAATAACTTCCTTCCAGGATCTTCACAAAAGGCATCAAAGAACAGCTTTGCCAATCCCCCCCCCATTCAACACAGAGTTTCAATGATAATAACAATATTTTAAAAATCAGAACTGAATATTAGTAAGATTATATAGCAATGCATGCATTTCTTTAGTTCTACCTTGGAATCGATGTGAGAAGAAGTAATCGCTGCACCAAAAAGTAACTAGAATTAGGACAGGAAATCCAAATCATTTTGGGTAAAGGAAAAAAAAAACTGCTTAATAATTTAATCAGGTAAAATGAAGCACTCAACATTCATCACTAGTAGTTACACAAAGTATGCAATCATCAGTCTTACTGCTTCTTCATTCTTACTTGACACAGTTATTCTAACTTGTTACATTTCCATAGCAACCGCTGCCTCAAGTTTTATAGCTAACACACTAGACACCACTTTAACTATTCTGAATAGAGTATCAATTGTAAACATTGTAAAAACCCTTGGCTGTTCCTCCCAAAAAGATAACTTCTCCCCCAAATGGAAGAAAGAATCAGCATCATCCTTTACCTAAATCTTCTCATAGGCTGATGTAATTCATGAAAACCAATCTTTCTTCAGGGGGGCTTTGAGAGAAGTCAAATAACACCGTTCTGGCCTACATAGGTACTAAGTCAATTGAGAAATAAGACAAGGGGTAAGGTAAGCAGGTACAATACCATCTTTATTACTGTGAAAGGTCAGGATGATGGACAAAACTTAGTGTAGAAATAAAATGGACTGGAACAGAACCCCTACCTCACCACCAGCAGAAGACAGACATGGCAGCCTCTCAGGGCAGCCCCGGACTCTTGATTGGCAAGAGGCCTGCCCAGAAGAAACAGGAAACCGTATGTTTCACAGGTCCCAAAAAGGTGAGCTGAATATGACCAGAGTAATTTTTCTAAATTTACCTAAATGTCACCCCTCCTCACATGGCACAGAATGAGTAAATTTACTGAAAAATCAGGAGTTACACTAATTGAATTTTACTTGAAAGGAAATACTAGGGAGCAGGGTAACTCTTCCTCTGATCACAAATGTTGAAATGGCATCCAAAAAGGTGTTTCCAAAAAGTTTTCAATTGACTTTGTTTGGATCTATCAGAGGAATCACTACCTATGGTAGCTATAACCACCTAGAAAGTACTTAGTAAATAACAACACTTGGAAGTCAAAATTACTTTATCCATGGGCTGCAAACGGATGTTATGCTAGCAGGTATTAATACAACATAAATCTCCTTGCATATCTCCATCGGAGTCCTTGAGTGGTCAGATTCACTGTCAATGGACAGTAATATTTTGAAATAAGTGTTTTTCACTGAGTCACAGTTCTTAAGAATGGACTTAAATATTCAGCAAATCACATTGGAAACACATGTGCTGTCATCTAAGCTTTATTATTCCATTCATACAGCACAAGCACAATAGACTTAGCACTTCCTAAGAATGACAAATGAACATTGTTTCAACTTTATGTCCTCAGTTGCATTAGCCCCTAACAAG
The DNA here is from genome assembly GCA_004024925.1 of Scalopus aquaticus. Lineage (NCBI taxonomy): Eukaryota > Metazoa > Chordata > Mammalia > Eulipotyphla > Talpidae > Scalopus > Scalopus aquaticus. Next base: position 252,688 of record PVIJ01000378.1, on the reverse strand, counting down.
AGAATCATCAGCCTATCTTTTGAAGTCTTGAAGCCAGGCACTAACTTTTCATCTCTAGTAATGAAAGTCCTAGATGATATCTTATTCCAATAGAAGGGTGTTTGAGCTACACTAAGTATCTGTTGTTAGCTAGACACCTGTCAGTTATCTTAGATCTTCTGGGTAACTTGCTGCAGGTTCTTCTTCAGCACTTGCTAATGATGTCTTTGTTCTAGAGATGGCTTCTTTTCTTAAACTTCATGAACAAACCTCTGCCAGTTTCAAACAATTCTTCTGCAGCCTCCTTACCTGTCTCAGCCTTCACAGAATTGATGAGAGTGAGAACACTGCCTAGATTAAGTTTTGGCTTAATCTAGGGCATTCCCTTAAGGAATCAGCAATAAACTGTTTCACTTTCTTATCATTTGGATGTTCACTGGAGTAGCACTTTTAGTTTCCTTCAAGAACTTTCTTTTGCAATCACAAGCAGGTCAGCACAAGAGGCTTTCAACTTGTCTCAGATTTGCTCTTGCCTCCCTCACCCAGTGTAACCCACTTCTAGCTACAGATTGAAGTGAGAGAAATGCAACTTTTCCCTTTCCTTGAACACTTAGAGCCCATTGTAGGGTTATGAATTGGCTGAATTTCAATATTGTTATGTCTCAGGGAATAGAAGCCCAAGGAGAGAGAGAGACTGAGAATGGCTAGCTGTGCAGCATTCACCACACAACATTTGTAGGTTAAGTTTGCCTCTTGTATGGGCTCAGTGTGTGACACTGCAAAACAATTACAACTGTAACATCAAAGGTCACCGTAACAGATATAATAATAGCAAAAAGCTTGACATATTGTGACAATTACCAAAATGTGACACATGATACAAAATGAACACATGCTGTTGGGAAACTAACACCATAGACACAGGGCTGTCACAAACTTTCAATTTGTAAAAAACACACCATCTGCAAAATGCAATAAGCCAAAGTACAATAAAGCAAGGTATGCATTCATTACAAACAACATTACTTCCATACATTTGGCAACTGTAATGAAATGGAAAAAGGCACATATTGCAAAAGTTCACTCAAGAAGAAATAATCTGTATACTACTATATCTACTAAAAAAATTGAATTCAAAGTCAAAAACCTTTCAACAACAAATATATATGTGCATATATACATACATACATATAAACACACATGTGTAAATTAATGTCGTAACAGCTTGAAACAATTTTAAAAACTTAACAGAAAGACTTACAGTAGAAAAATGACTTACCAAATCTGACTTAAGAAGAAAGCACAGGTTTATGAGTGGCTCTATTAAAGAAATATAGGCTATGGTTATTAATTTTCCCAACAAGAAACCACCAGATCCTAATCATTCCATGAAACTTTCAAGGACTAAATCATCCCATCATTACATGAACACTTTCTGTGAGTACCAATTCAGTTTGTAACTTGTTGCTTTCTTTTTGTTTTCTTTCAGGTCTTTGTTGAACAAGTTCTTAAAATAACTAAGTTTATCATTCTTTCCTTTTTATCTCATTTGGAAATATTTTCCATTTTCTATTAAGACTTTTAAAATATTGTTGACATTTAAGTCCTTAACTGATTGGGCAATGGTGGTGGTTGGTTATTTTTTTAAGCATGAGATGGTGATCCAATTTTATTTGGCTAACCACATCCCTGCTTGCCAGCTCCTTCTTCATGCCTTGATCTGATATCTAATTCTGTTATTTAATAATATTCTGTAGTCATGAGTCTCTTGCTGGGGTCTTTGTTCTATTCACTGGTTAATTTATCTACTTCTGTACTAATAGTTCACTAACTTACCTACATAGAAATTTCTTATATATAGCAGAGCAAGGCATTCAGATGTTCTCTATTCCTGGCTCTTTATTCCTCCAGTTTCAATCTCATAGTTCAATGTAATCCTTTCTTTGCAATCATTTAACTCCCTTGTGCCTTCACCCCCAGCCCTGCTAAAACCCAGCACTCCACCTACTCAGTCACTACACTGAATATATCTCAAATGTTAGACAAAACCATTCTAACTGATGTCACCTTATGACTAGTTACAAATAAATCCTCAGAACTTTTAACAATCCCACATCATTGTCATTTTCTTCCCACATTTCCGGATTAGGAGGCAAAACTCACATTGAAGCCTAATCCCCAATGTAATGGTTTAATAAGTGGAGGCTTTAGTAGGAGGTGATTAGGTCATGAGAGTAGAGCCCTCATAAATGGAACTAGTGTCCTTACAAAGAGGCCCCAATATGACAAATACATATCAATAAAATGGGGGGGGGGATAAATAAGAGATCTCAGAGAGCCATTTGAGATTATAGAAAAAAAAATTACCTATGAACCAGGAAGTTGGCTCTCACCAGACACCAAATCTGTCAGTACCTTGATCTTGAACCTTAGTCACCAAAACTATAGGAAATTAACTTCTATTGGTTATAACCCACCAAGCCTATAACATTGTATTATACAGCCTGAAGGAACTAAGACTACACCTCAGTAAAAAGAGGGCAATGAAAGTATCTTTTAGTGTTATGAATTATTAAATGTAAATCACCTAAAACTGAATCTGGCACAAAGTATTATTTAATTCTAGTATTCCTATCATAGATTATTTCACTCGACCCTCTCTCCTCAAACCTGTTTTCCCTGTCCTTTATCTTCACAGATGTCCTTGCTACTTATTTCGTTGAGAAAAATAAGTCAAAAGTTCTGTATTTTTCCTGTCAACAAATCTTCCAATTCACTTGCAGCTATATTCCTCTCTGTATTCTTCCTTCTCTATTACTACAGATAAATTAATTTTAATCCTAAAGTCAGTTCCTCCACTTGGACATCATTCTAGTCTACAGAAGAAATTTCTTGTGTAATTATCCCTTTCTCTCATGAAACATTCACTTTTGTTCTATATTGGAACAAATGCATCAGTATACAAAAAGGTCAGAAGACCTGTCATCTTAAACAAACCTATCCTGACACCACAAAAACTTTTCAGAGTTAATCGTTTTCTCACTACAGTATAGAAAAATTCCTTGCAAGAATTATCCATAGTTACTGTCTATAATTCCTTCTCTCCCATATATTCTGATTGCTCTAATCCAATCAGACTTAAATTTTCACCATTCCATGGGATCCCCATTTAAGAGACACCAAAAAACCTCCACATCACCAAATCCAAAAGACAATTCAGTCTTCCTTTTACCCTCCCTTCATACTTGTTCAACACTACCTTCAGCACTGGGCTTTGGGTAGAGTATAGCATTAACAGTCCAAGTCATCATCTCTCAACTGTACTATTACAATACACTCCCAACTAGCCTTACAGAATCATGTAAGTTTTTTTTTTTTCCTCCTCACAAGAGCCAGGGTGATCATAGAAAAATTAAAATCCTATCTTGTTACTCTCCTGCAGCAAAACTTCCAATGACATTAAATCATCTGGAGAGTAGGTTTTTTTTTTTTTTTTTTTTTTTTACCATGGATTACAGGTTCCATGTGTCACTATACACCTCTCAGACCTCATCTAGTACCACACAGCTCCTCACTCCCTAAGCTCCCCTTCCCTGGTCCTTCAGTTCCTGAAAAGCACCAGCTCATTCTACATCAGAATTTCTCTTCCTGGAAGGTACTATCTCACATGCTTGTCTGACTCTTCCTTGTCTTTAGGATCTCAACAGGATGCGTACTTAAAACACCCTATCCAGAGTAGCCACCCTCACCCCCCAATCACTATCACCTATCTGTATTTTCTCTAAACCACTTACCAGTGTGTAAAATTATATTTTGGTTAAAATGAACACTGTGTACGGTCTCCTCGCATCTAGACTATAATATAATCTTTGCAAGGGAGACCTTCGTTTTCTTGCCAATTGTTGTATCTCTAATGCCTAGAACAGTGCTCAACACAGATTTAAAAAAAAAAAAAGATTTGTGGAATGAACAGTCCAGAAAAATCTCACATCTACTTCATTTTACGGGACAAACAGGTTTCAAGAGTTAAAAGAATTATAGCTCAACAACCAGTAAATGGCAGATTTGAGGTTTAAGGGCTGGTATAAATTCTTAACTCCTACACCGCATTGACTCCCAAAAAGTTTTTCACGTTACTGTGTTGCTTCTAAGAGTGAATTAATGCTCAGAGGTCTAATGCCCCTCACCAAGCAGAAGGCGCCCACGCCGCCTCCCGCAGACACTGTGACGCCCCGCCCTACCTTCCGCCGACCAAGCCGCGCCCCCGCGGGTTTGCCCAGAGCGCCTGCGAGTGGGCCACGAGCGAAGAGTTCTGGGGTTAGTAGTCCGTGTTCCTTCTGTCTCCGGCATTTACATGAAAACAAATAAAAGATGCAAAATAGATACCTCTGAAATTCATGATGAAATTCTTCATAAAATCCGCATAAAATGCAGCTTCTGGTTTACGTCGTTTGGAAAGCGGTGCAAACGTGGAGTATTCAAACCCGCCGTGCAGACTCTGGTCAGGCACTGCGCAGACAGCCATGCGGGGTCCTTAGCTGGGCGGGGCTTGCTCGCGGTGCCTTGTGGCTCTTCCTGTGCAGGTTCTCTCTTTTGCTTAGGCCCTCGGCGCCGGCAGGATGGGTGAGTTGCTCTGGGCCGGGCTGAGGAGGCCGAAGGCAGGACTTGGGGGTGTCGAGGGTGGGCATGCGAGTGGGAGTAGATCGTTGAGTTGGACGCAGAGTGGAGGTCCCCAGTAGGGGAGGGTCGGGGAGCGCCGCTCCCAAAAGCACATGGCCCGGCGCAGGAAGGACCCGTGCAGCGTAGAGGCCTCCAGGCCTCTGAGGGGATCTGGGTGGCGATCGCCGAACCTCACACTGGTGTGGGGCCGTAATCCTTAGAGCACACGCACTCGAGAAGCCCTTTATAAGTTGATTAAAGGGAAACCTAGGTTTTCAGCAGTTTGGTACATGCGCCAATATGTAATGCCTACCAGTTGGTAGCCCCGGTGAGCTGCTGTCATAGAAGATGTAAAAATGTGATTGGCGTGTATTTGCGACGGAAATTAGGTGATTCTTTTGACTTTCAGGCAAGTGCCGCGGTCTTCGTACTGCCAGGAAGCTCAGAAGCCACCGACGAGATCAAAAGTGGCATGATAAACAGTACAAAAAAGCCCATTTAGGTACTGCCCTAAAGGCCAATCCTTTTGGAGGCGCTTCCCATGCAAAGGGAATTGTGCTGGAAAAAGTGTAAGTGAATGTTCATTATCTCAAGGTTTTGGAGGTAGAAATTTTAGGTTTTTGTATAGCTATACATGAAAGGTGGTAGCAGCGTTTTAATCTTAATACTAGCCTGGGAGAAATGGAAGTGGTATTGAAGGAGAGAAAGTAGCAATGAATTTGGGAATATTTTGAGAGCTTTTAATGATGTGGAACTGCCGTGAACACAGTTTTTTTATGTGAGGGAATTGCAGTAAAAAGAAATTTCTTGCCCTAGCTTAGATGGCCAAGATTGAGCCTCATGAATTTTGCCTCTATGCCTTCATTCTGATTTTACTTACTGATCCTGTGATACCAATGAAACACTGAGGGGAGCCTTCTTGAAGTCCCAGGGGTTTAATAATTATGATTAACTTAGAAAGGTAAAAACGGAATTTCCTGCCTTTCATATAAGATGAATGAACTAAGATGAAACCCCTTTCAAAATGCCAGCTCACTTTGCTGTTCTGTTTGTTTCAGGGGAGTTGAAGCTAAACAGCCAAATTCTGCCATCCGGAAGTGTGTCAGAGTCCAGCTGATCAAAAATGGGAAAAAAATCACAGCCTTTGTACCCAATGATGGTTGTTTGAATTTCATCGAGGTGAGTGCTTGAGTGCTTCTGTTAGACCTTCTGTTTTGGGGAAAGTTTCCCCCCGTTTTTTAATATGGTGAATGGGTATTTTTAGTGATTACCACTGATAGCAGTAATAAACTGTTGATTTTATTCCAGGAAAATGATGAAGTTCTGGTTGCTGGATTTGGTCGCAAAGGTCATGCTGTTGGTGACATTCCTGGAGTCCGCTTTAAGGTTGTCAAAGTAGCCAATGTATCTCTTTTGGCCTTATACAAAGGCAAGAAGGAAAGACCAAGATCTTAAGTTTCAACGGTGAAAAGACAGTAGAAATAAATATTTACATGTCAGAAATCTTGTGTTCAGGGTATTGCTTTTCCCCAGTACAGAGATGCATTATATGGATTATAGCAGTTTGGGAGAACAGAGTTAATTCAGAGTTTTCTGAGCAAATGGGGTATTAACCTAGAACAGAATTTTCCCTTCACCATGGGAGTATGTAATAAGGAAATGCCTGATACCTATATGGAGGACTTCGATTGAATCTATAGTGGGAAACATTTTGGGGAGCCAGTAATGATAAATATTACCCTCCAGTTGCTCTGGAATTTATCTAAAGATCAGAACTGATGTTACAGTTTTGTGTATGTGCTACTGTTTATAAATAGTAAGATGCAGCCACCAGGTAAGTGGGAGTTGATGGAATAGTATACAGGCAAGTGAGGGCAGAAAAAAATTGTTAGCAGTTAGGAAATGAGGTATTGAAAGATATAAATATTTTGACCCTGAGCTTTTTTCTGAAGGCACACAGTAATGTGAGTAGGTAGGAATCGACAGGATGTTTCGGATATTACTGAAGCTGTTTGGTTGTCAGTGCACAAATTTTTGTCTCCAGTTTTTTCACTAAAATGTTATATTAAAACGATTTTTTAGCCTTCCGCTTCATATCTGACCTGAGGAACAGCTATTGGGCTGTATTCAAAGTTTAATGTTAGTTGATGTTTCAGATCTTTGGGAAATGGCTTTGGCATCTCATTTCCCATAGAATCAGCACTAGAATCCTTACCCTGGCACAGAAGACCTGTGTCCCATCTGGTTCCTGCCTGCTCTCTAGCAACACTTCTCAAGGCACTCCAAACCTTCCCCCGCCCAGCTTCCAGACCTCCCTCCCCTATATTTAGGTGACTTGCTTGTCACCTGCAGCTCTTAACCAGACTTCACAGATTCCCCAAACTCAAAGCAACAGTTGTGCCTATACTTGACACTAACGACTGCGCCTGTTCACTAGCATGGATATACACGCTGTTCTTGTTTTCCATTACTGTGCCTTTCTACTGAGTGCAGCTGGACAGAGAGCACTTTGCAGAGCTCATGTCTAACTGATAAAACCTGGAGATCTCTGGGCCTCAACCACCTGGATTGGAAGAGGCCCTGAAGGGTCACTCTGTTCTTCCTAGGCCGACAGCCTAGGAGGGTGATTGTGGGTGAGGGGCGGAGTCCTGGAGCAGAAGGGAAGCCCTAAGTGGGCGCTTAGGCTGGGCCCTGCAAGAGTGGGGCGGATCCAGGTCAGGAGAGGGTGGAGCTGGGTGGTGCCAAACGTCCTCCCACCCCCTAACCCCCACAAATTCCTTCCCTGGTTCTGTTCTCAGCAGGGCTGACAGCTTAACCAACCTGTTAAGACCGTAACTGGAAGAAGTTTTACCCCAGTGACGCTAACCCGCACTTGCAGTCTGCTAGGTGCACCCTGAGTGCTCAGTTTACTAAGTAACTGACAGATTGACCCAAAAATCCATCTAAGGGACCTTAAACCCAAGTGTTTGAAACCGATCTGGTTCCTTCTGCCTCCTGTGTGTTCCTTCCACCCTACTGCACCCCCTTTCCACTACATTATGACCAGCACCCATTCATTCTTGAGTCCAGCATTAATCTGTATCTCAGCTTAGCCCAGTGTTGTGCCCAATTGGGCACCAGTAGTTCCATCCAGAGTGACAGGAATGAAGCACTCACCTTGGGTGCCGAATTTAAGCAAAATCCCAACACTTTTTTTTCTTTAGAAATAAGTTAATTCTAAGATTTATTTGGAAAGGCAAAGGAACTAGAATAGCTGAAACAATGAAAATAAAGCATGAAAGTAGAGGGATTCCAAAGCTTGGTTTAAAGACTGAGTTGCAGTAATAAAGAGAGTGTGGTATTGGAGGAGGGAAAGACACCCAGGACAAAAAAATAAAATCAAAGAGCACATAAATTGACATATATAGATAGGACCACAGATTTTTCACAGATAGAAAAACAATTTAATGGAGAAAGGAATGTGTTTTCATTTACCAAAAAAAAAAAAAAATCTAAATCATACCTTATAAACATTAGCTCAAAATGGACAATATGTCTGAATGTGAAATATAAAGGTATAAAACTTGTATATAGAACATATTTATGACCTAGGTTTTCCTCTGTAGGTATTGTTAAAAAGATGCAAAGACACACTACAGACTGGGAGAGAATGTTTGCAAATGACATCAAAGGGCTTGTATTCCAAAGATACAAAGAAGGTTCCAAATTCAAGTGTGAAAACAAACAGTTCTGTTATAAAATGGGCAAATGAACAGTCACTTAACCAGTTGATGACAAGCAAATGAAAAACACTTAATTCAATATAGTAGCCATTAGGGAAATGCAAATTAAAAGATGTCACTATTCACCAATTAGAATGACTAAATTTAAAAATACAATACCAAGAATTGACAAGACTGGAGCAATTGGATTCCACACAACGTTGGTGGAAATATGAAATGGTATAGTCAACATGAAAAAGTTTGGCAGTTTATTATAAGATGATCCAGTGTGTGAACTTCTAGGTAGTTTTAATGCAGAAATAAAAATGAATGCCCACAGAAAATCCTGTATTTTCATGTTCATGGCAATGATGTTTATGATAACCAAGAATTGAACACAACCTAAATGGCCTTCAGTGGACAAATATATAAACTTGGTATATCCATAAATGAAATAAGACTCAGTTATAAAAAGAAACTGTTACATGCAGTAGTTCTATGCAACAACTTCTATGAATCTGTGTTATTATGCTCAGTACAAAAAACCAATTTCAAAAGGTTACATATATCCTGTATGATTGCATTTATGTAACATTCTCAAAATAACAAAATTATAGCCATGGAAAAGAGATCACTGGTTGCCAGGGATTTTACAGTGTCTATAAAATGAGAACCCCAGGCAGTTTCTTAGAGGTGATGAAACAGTTCTGAATCCTGATTATGGTAGTGTTTACACAAATCAATACCTGTGATGGAATTTCATATGCCTATAGACCTAAAAAAGGGCAGAAGTACAAGTAAGGTCTGTAGTTCAGTTAATAGTGTTGTAACAATGTAAACTTTCTGATTTTGAAAATATACTGTGGTCATGAAAGATGTTATCATTTGGGGACACTGAGTCAACTATACTATTTTTGCAACTTCTTGTGAGTCTAAAATTATTTCTAAATTACAAAGTAAATAGAATTATAAATGGGTTATTTTAGTCTGTTACTTAATTTGTGTTAGTGATTCTATTCGCCCAAACAAATTAGAAATTGTTGAAGCAGAAAGAATCTAGAGTTCACTTAGTTCTGTGATTTCCAAAGTCAGGGGATAACAGAGTTCTCAAAGGCTTTTTTTTTTTTTTTTTTAAGTTTACAAATACTCCCTATCTTCTGGAAAACAGTCTTTAGTGTATTTCAATACACAAAGATTTCAGAACAAATCTGACAAGTTCTCAGGTAGTCTTTATATAGTCAATCACTTCTTGCCCATTTTTGAGAAGTACTAATCTCATTCAGCCCTTCATCTTATAGTCAGAAGCCCCAAAGGGGCAGCTCTTAATTTTTTTAGAATTGGCACAAATAATCATTACAACTAAAATCAGAACAGTGGTCTGTCCTCTAAATGAAACCATTTCTCTCAGAAATCCACTCCACTGCAAGACAATCAACACTTCCTCACAGGTAGCTACTTAGGTTAGTCACCTTATATTTATGCTGGGTATTTAGTAAGGTTTTTTTTTTTTTGTGTGTGTGTGTGTGTGTGTGCCTTCTAAAGGAAAGAGGGGCAATATAACATGGTAGTAAATGTTATGTGTTTATATGGAAATACTGAAATGCTCCGGTTAATGGAAAAAACATATAACTGTTAGTAAATACAATGTCTCAAATGTACGGATCTCTCTCTCTCTCTTACTCTCTTGCTCCCTCTCATAAAACAGAGACACAGTTTTACTTTAACAGTTTTATGAATTTGAATGTTTATATTTGCATATATGAATTTCCTGTATTTTATTTTAGGAAAATGTCTGGCTACAGGGTTTGGTCATGATATTCACACAGTGGCTTGGATTCCTGCAGTTTCTTTCAAGCTTGTTAAAGTAGTTCATATTTCTTTACTAGTTTTGCACAAAGTCAAAGGAAGAAACCAAGATCATAAATCACTATATTACAATAAATTCTTCACTAACTGCTACTTGTATAATCTTCCTTTTTAACTATAAAATCTCTTTGAATTGGGTCATTCAAGTATTAACTCACATTTCTTGTGACATTGTAGCTGGGAGATGTCTTTGCCAGGTTGTAGTGGATATTCTTATTTTCTAGCACAAACTCTATCCATATTATTTCATAAACCGATGTTATGTTTGTTAGTATGTACGAAAGAGAGGTGGGTGAATTTTAAAGCTTATTGTCATAGTAATGTCACCACCATCATTCTAGAACAAAATACTAAAACATCTAACATTTGGATATTTTTAAGCATGAATTGCTTCATAGGAGAAAATCATTTTTAGATTGACACATTTGGAAAGATTCATGTGAGTGACAGGGAATCAATCAATATTTCCAAATACGCACACACAGTTGCCACCTCATTCAGACTGTCACATACACCTTTAATATATAAGTATTTTCCCAAACGAGGGAGTCCCCAAAATGCAGCCCTCAAAACTTCAGCCAGGCATGATGAGTGCCAACCAAATTCCTGCCCATCTTGCTTCCAAGATACCTGAGGCTTTTAAAGAGCAAATCTGATGCTAAGGAGAAATTTTCCCTCAGTAGAGAGAGGAAGAAATCATGATGTCTCCTCACCCTTGGGTCTTCTGGTCTGAATATCAGCTACTTCTACAGGTCCTTCCCCGTGACCTCTTAGGTTATATGTGGTAATAAGTTATCGACATGAATTTCGTTCTTTCATTCACTCCAGTGTGAATGGTTTTAACTCAAGCTTCCTAAAACTGCTTTCACTGTGGTTAAAAAAAATAATGAGAACAGGAGGGCCTCCCTGGTGGCACAGGGGTTAAAGTCTCAGCACTATCAAGCTATCAGCAGCCACTGCAGCACAAGTTCGATTCCCTGCCAGGGAGATAACCCACATGGCGCAGCAGATCTCTCCTGTCTCGCCCACTGCTCCCCTCAGCAGTATATTTCAGCAGATCCTTCTGTTCTGCTCCTCACTCTGTCTCTGGTGACTTCTCTCACACCCTACACCTCTGGTTTACACCCCAGCTCTTGTATGAGTAAATTAAAAAAAAAAAAAAACACTTTGGAAAAGAAAAAAGAAAGAGAACAGGGATCTGTTACTTGACTGGTTTAAAAGTATAGGACACACTGAGCACACAAACATTTTCAAATAAGTTTAGACTGAATAGATGTATTATAATGCTTTAACTCTTTGGCAACTAGGTAATGTTTAAATCTGTACAATAGTGAGCCGAATAGGCCACGATTTTAGTATTTTTTTATTTCAATCATAGCTGACAGCATTTGAAAGAAATGTTAGTTGTGGGAACATGTTCTCTATTAACACCTATTTAGAAATAGTGACATGAAGTAGATTGTTTTGCTGTATCTTTTTTCCTCTGATGATTTTGTGAATTTATTCTGTCATAATAAGATATAGTTTTTTATATAGCTAGACAGCTTCAGGTGCTTTATTTTTTGTGTATTTTCAGGTAAATTGGGCCACTTTCTCCTTATATCCATTCCCAATAGATTCCAAGTATTTCTATAGGATCTTAATTCCAGTATTAAGTAGCTGATTTTGTTCATTCTGTATTTTACATATTTTCTTATGTTGATAATGAATTAGATTTTTCCCCAATCACCATACCTCTCTTCCTCTTGCCCATGACATAATATAGCTGTGCGCATGTGTGTGTAATAGAAGAAAGCAACTGTACATGGGATTTACTGATGATGATTCTTGATTCAGTAGTATTTGAACTAGATTTTAGATGGTTTAGGAATGTCTTGAAACTATATGCAGAATTTTCTGATATAAATATATATAACATATACATAAATATATTTAACAACCAGCTATATGTGTATGCATATACAAACACATATAAACACACACATATACTTTTTATAAAATGGGTTCTATGCATTTTTCAGATTTTCAAGGGGGTTCCTTCCCAAGAAACTAGTGACTATTTAAATCTGTACAACAGCGAGTAGAGTTAGTGACATAATACATATTTTTCCTTTGATCACAGTTGAGAATATTTGCAAGAAGTCACCTGTGGTTTGATATGGTTAACAAAATGTCCCCAGTATAGTGAGACCTGGGAGTGGATATACCAACCTGTAGAACCTGCAAAATGCACGTCACATTCTGCTTTGGTGGCACCTGCTGACCTAATGATGGAACAGTTGTTGACTTTAGAGAAAAGCCCCAACATCACTGACAAATGCAAAATCAGAAAGGTGTGAAGTTCCATACTCAGGAGTAAAAACAGAAGACAAAAACCCAAAGACATTTGTATATCTAAGACTGGAGTAATCGACAGATTGAAAAAAAAAAATGTTCACTATGCACCTGAGGAAACAAATGACATAATGTCTACCTTTTGCTTTGAAATATATGAGCATACATAAAGGAAGGTTAAATGAAGCAAATATGGCAAAAATCTTAGTAACTGCTAATTCTGATGTATAAGTATGTGAGGGCTTATTGTACAACTTGCTTTACTTTTAAGGATGTATGCAATTTTCCATAATAAAATTTTAATTACATACATATCCTAATTGTTTAACTGCCATGCTCTCCCGGTGGTACTCGAACCAGTACATGGATAGTCAACTGCAACAGGAGCAGGATGGAGACTCAGGGCAATGGAGTGGACAATGAAGGACAAATCTGGCAGCGCTGAGAAATAAATAAACTATCAGGAAGAAATGAAGCTGAGAATCCTTGCATATTTTAGCTTGACAGAGAAAAATGTTCAATTCAATAATAAGAGCAAACTAAAATGAAATGTTTGCAAATAATTTAGAAAATAGTAAAACACTGACTGTAGCAGGGAATGTAAATTAGTATCACTTTAGTAGTGAACAATTTAGCAACATGAGTCTTAAGTCATAAGAACATCCCACATCCTTTGATCTGTTAATTCCCTTAGTACCACTGTAACCAAAAGAAACAAATGCCAGTAACTGCTTCTGAACACATTTTTCACTATACTACATTCTGCAAGCTACTCAATGGAGCGATTTCGTTTGCTTTCCTCATCACTGTCCCAAGCACAGATCCTGATCTTTGAAGCAAGGGCTCAATGAATGAATGCTAAATGAATAGCACAGACTTTGAAGCATCCGGAAAGTCCAATGATAGGAGAATTACTTGGTACATTTTGATACAGAAGATATCCTACTCATTTTAAGTTGTTTTTTCAAAGAAGACTAAATAATATTAGGAGAATATTCGAAATATAAGGTGGAAAAAATCAGGAGGTAAAACCATGTATATATATTTATTTATTAAGACATATATCCTAGTAAATATATTTAAACCAGTATGAAGATACACGTGAAAATGTTTATCGCAATTCATAAAAATTTAAGTATTGTTATCCTTAGGTGATATATCTGAGGACTAAAAACTTTGTTTTTTTAATGAATTTTTAGTTTCACATTGTAAGGATAGAAAAATGTAGCATTACATAAGAACCAGAATCTTCTTTAATCCAGAAGTCACTTCTAATCCAATTTCCTATGCTTCACCCTCATTCTAGACCTTGTTTTACATTTTTAAAATCTATGCTGATATGTACTGTAGAAAACTGTACACTACAGGGATTGGTGTAGTTTTGATAGTGTTTAGTGGATGGCATAGCTAGCATCAAGTTTTTGTTTTCTGTTCTAACTCAACTTATGAGATCTGCCTATTTTGTTCCATAGATATTGAATTCATTCCCCTTAACTACTGTGCAGGACCATGTTTTATTTAGCTACTTCCCTATTACCATTAGGAAAGGGCATCTCTGAACCTATCCTCTTTGTTGCTGATGTCAGGGGAAAGGAAGCTTCTGAAAAGATAGAATGCATGGCAATTCCCAAAAGAGGAGAGCAGGCCCAGTCCCTGCTGTCTGCAGAAAAGAGACCAGGGGAGCTATCCCCGGGCTCAGGTGTCACCCATATACTCAAACATCCACAGAGATTTATTGAGTGTTATCAAGTGCCAGACACCATGGTAAAGCCTGAGCTCTGACAGGCATGTATAAATAACACTGCACCAAAGGGCCAGGATGTACTGCACTATGGCCTACTGTTAGCCTAACAGGGCATGCTTTGCGATATTTCTGCCTCACAGATACAACAGTAATTTCTGGATATTTGAAAAGCTTCAAAGTAATTCCAGAAATTACCACGCAGCCATTGGATTTATTTATTCTCATATAAAGTTTATTTGAATGTAGAGATACATTTAATACTTCAGTTTGTTTTTAATAACTTACCAAATAGGACTCGGTAATCTCTAAAATCATTTCAGCTTAATGGTCTAAATACAGGATACTTGCAATAGGGCTTATTTATCACTAGGTGCCGCTATCGACAGCACAAAAGTTAATGCAAGGGCTTTATGTTACAGCATTGCTTGAAAGACCACCATATTTAAGAACAAAAATGTTAAAGCACTTTTGTAGACAAGCCCTATAGAAATTCAAAGGGGCTGCTGCAGGTACCTATGTGCACATTAAAGTAGCTCAGTGTCATGGGGAATAAATAATAAACTACTTCCTATCTCCTTCTAGAACAACCTTCAGCAACGTATTGGTCAGCAGCAAACAGACGGAAGTAGAGGGTCATAGAATTGGAAGAGTTCATTTATCCTTACTTTTCAAGCTTCTGACTCTCCCTTGGAGTTAGAGATACATTTATATGTTTTATATCTATAAATGTATAGGTAATATCATAACCTAACGCATCCTTTGATACAAACTATATATATGTAATATATATAAAGTATACATATGTGTGTGTGGATAGATCTATAACATTTGTAAATTCCTATAAATAAAAGCTTGAGGGGCTCTTATTTTACTTGTTTTATTATTTGGTCTTTGATTCCAGTTCCTGACACAGGGCTCCAAAATCCCTTGGGATCTCCTGGGTCATAGGATTACCTTTTGTTATAAGATGATGCCCGGTGGACTCCTGAATATCTGGTCACCAAAAAGATCAAGCTGTAATTAGAAACTTGGAAGTTAGCTTCATCCCCCATCCTCTGGGAAGGGGAGAGAGGCTAGAAGTGAAATGTATGATTAGTCACACATATGGGATGAAGACTCTATAAAAATACCCAAAATCCAAGTTTCAGAGAGCTTCTAGGTTAATGAACATTCAGAGATGCTGACAGAATGGTGTACCCCAGCTCCACAAGGACAGAAGCTCCTGTGCCTGGGGCCCTTCTGGACCTCACCCTATGTATGTCTTCATCTGTATCCTTTCTTATACAATAACCCAGCAAATGTGTTTTCATGAATACTAAGCACCATGCTAGAAAATTACTAAGTACAAGGAAGGGGCTATGGAAACCCTGATTCACACTTGGTCAGTCAGAAATATTAATTGGGACTTGTGACTGGTGTCTTAATGGGGAAGGGGGGAGTCCTGCGGCACCAAACCCTTAACCTGTAGCATCTGACACTAACTCCAGGGAGATGGTGTCGGAACTGAATGGAATTCAAGACACCCCACTGGGTGTCTGGTGGGTAAAAAGCCAACACTTAGAGTGTCACAAGTGCAGTAAGTATGGTGGTATTATGAAAGTAGAAGAGAAACATAGGGAGTGTATTCTCCAGAGATATCCTAACCTATTTAAAAGAAATACTGGTCATAAGCCAGTAATTCGATTCTACTTGATCTAATATATTTCCTTCCATTAAGTATTTTAGGAGACAAAGGTTCAGAGAGGTACAGTGACTTGGCCCAGGTAAGCCAGGACTCAGGTTTTCAGACGCTGGCAGGTTTTGTCTCAGAAGGCTCTAGGCACTAACTGAAAGGCATCTTTGACATACTCCTGGTCCCCTCTGCACTGCTGTGCCTTCTAAAGCCCGTGGCCAGTACCTGGTGATAAAAAACTGACTGTATGTGCGATAGCTACATGCAGTAAGCATTTGATGAACATAGGGATTTTTAAAAAGATTTATTTATGCATACAAGAGCTGGGGTGTAGGCCAGGGGTGGGGGGATGAGAGGATTCACCAGAGACAGAATAGGGAGCAGAACAGGTGGATTGACTGAAATATACTGCTGAGGGGAGCAGAGGGTGAGACAGGAGAGATCTCCAGCACCATGTGGGTTAGCTCCCTAGCTGGAGATCGAACTTGTGCTGCAGTGGCTGCGGATACCTTCACAGTGCTTAGATTTAACCCCTTGTGCCACCAGGGAGGCCCCAACAGGGATGTTTTTTAACCTGAAATGCAAATTGTATCACTCTAACCACTCTACTTGAACTCCTTCAGCAACTCTTTGTGGTTGTCAGGCCAAACACAAGTTCTCAGTGTGGCAATAAAGTCTCATCCATGGAAGAGATCATGCTCAGCGAAATATGCCTGAAGGGAAAAGAAAAATATCAAGTGGTTTCACTTATAGGAGAAATATAGGGGAACCAAATAAGGGATCAGGAGGAAAAAATAACAACAACAATAATAATAAAAAATTGGAGGCAACTATAAATAAGAGACATTCTGTGAGGGGGGGTGGAAAAGGGTTCAAAACGGGAAAAAAAAGAGTACAAGGGACTATGGTGACTGTTCATGGGTGAATTGGTGGTGGGAATTCTACAGGGAATACACAAAAATGTAAAAGATATCAATACAAAAATATAAATAAAGGCTTATCCAGTCTTGCTCTCCAGCCTCGTTCTTTATCACCATATCCACATGCAAGGTCTTTCTTCGTTCCTGAACTCGCTAAAACTGGAGTTTTTCTGACTCCACCCACATCCCTCTTGTGCAAATCTTCCTTGTACATGCTTTCCACACTTCTGCCATGATGTGCATCCTCCAGCCCCACCCTCTCCTGTCAGTTTCTCCACTGCACCGTGGCATTCCTGAGAGGAGGGTCATATCTGCGCTCCCCTTCACCTAACCTCGGGTTCAGTACATGACAGTAGTTCAGTATCCACGAAAGGGAATATTTGCATATTCTTACCCTCAAATTTTAATCCTAAAATAAGCCTCAACTCATTGGAATACCAGCTCTCTGAATTATATAAGAGCTGGTTCTGACAATGCAGATCTCTGTTTCCTAATAGCTTGAGGATGCATAAAAATGATATCTCAGGGCCTCCCTGGTGGCACAGCGGTTAAGCGCTGTGCTGTGAAGCTGTCGGCAGCGGCAATGAGAGTTCAATGCCCGGCCAGGGAGATTCCCACATGGCGCAGCAGACCTCTCCTGCCTTGCCCGCTGCTCCCCTCAGCAGTGCAGTTTCGTAGCTCTGCCTGTTCTGCTCCCCAATCTGTCTCTGGTGAACCCTCTCGCCGCCCCATGCCTCTGGCCTGTACCCCAGCTTGTATGCATAAATAAATCTTTTTTAAAAAAATTTTTTAAAAATGATATCTCAGGAGAATGCACATAAAGACCAGTTTTGACTGTTCTTTTCTTCTTTAATACATTTAGCGGGGCTATAGTTTTGTCATCAACCTCCAGCATGTAGACTAGCACCCAGGGATCAACACAGCTTCTGCCCCTTGTAGGGGTGGCTCAAGGAACTAGTCTACCCACTGAATCCCCCACAACTGCAAGTCCTCCCTGCATGGGTTACAAGGGGCAGACAGCAACTCCTCTGTGTATGTCACCTTACTATGCTATCAAACACAGTCCCCAAAAGTGGGTCATCACTTTAAGTACACACTATCCATTATTTAAGGAGGAGAAAAAAATCAAAGCCAAAGACAATTAAATGCTAATATGACTAAGTACTATGTGAAGTGAAGGGGGAGGTTGACTAATGGGTGTTGGTGGTCAGAGATGGTTTTGTGAAAAAGGGGATCCTCTGGACTAGGTGGAGAGCTAGTTAGGGGCAGAGGGAAGGAAGCATTTCAAAGTGGGAAGCAGCATGAGCAATGGTCAGATAAGGCTATGGGCAAGAACACCTGACTGATCTCCATTCGCATCTGGGAGCAGGTGGCCAGGAAAGGAGGTCTGGATGGGGCCCAGTGCCCACGACCCGGACTCCATGGGGCGCTGTGTTGGTGCTGAAGCACACTCAGATGTACTAACCATTGTGACCTCTGTGCGATTGTTAGTGAACAGGATAGATATTGTGTGCTTCTAATTGATAGAAATGGTAACAGATAAAAGGACATGAAGACAATTAGCCCAAGTGACATAGCAGCTAGCCAGACTCAGCTACGTCTTTGGGATAGTCCCTATTGCAAAGGCCCAAGGATCAAAGTGGGCCTCACAAGTCTCAGTTGAATTTCCTCATTTTGTACATGATGAAACTGAGGATCAATGAGGTGAAATAATTTTTCCAAGGTCATACAAAAGTAGAGCTCAGGAGACTGGCTAGCAGGAGCTTTAACCAGCCTTATTTCTGACTGAAGGGGCTTTGCGTTCTATTAACTAGATGGGAAACCCAGAGTGAAAATCCTCCTACTGCAGAGAAAGAACTGTTATTTTGACAAAACAAAATATTTTTTAATATTTTATAACTCTTGGGATAACAATTTGTTGTATAAGTGCATTTTCAAAACTGGAATTATTTATCACATTTTAATCAAGAATTCTTAATTTTTTAAAGTAAAAAACATTCTGAAAAGAAATAGGGCGACTTGAGGAGAGGGATCTATCTGGGGGGAAGTCTCTACAGCCCACAGGGGCAATCTGAACTTTTGTCTGCCACTGATGAATTTTCAGGTCTTCATCAACCAAAGGGAAAAAGTTAACTATTAAAACCTTCTACACGCTGACCCCAAACTAACAGACTATCATCTCAGAATCTGTTACCAAATGATAATTAATATTTCCAGATGAGTATATCATCTGGATGACACATTATTAATATTTTTTAGCATCAGCTATGATATGGTTTGAGAAAAGACTTGCTGAGAAATCTGTGTTTACATTAGAGAGAAGGGGAGGAGGAGAAATCCCTTGCAGAAGTTGAAAAGATGTTAAGTGGTAAATACCAAAATGCCCACCAAGCATGTAAGCAGGCTCTCATCCCGGCATGAATATATGCAGCTCAGCATTTTAAAATTTACTTTTAGCTTTTCTAGCAGTTTGAATTAACTCTTTCTCCACTACTCCTTCTCTCTGTGAGTCCAGCCTTTAACCAACTGGCTGGAAGTACTGTCAGATTTGCCAGCACAAAATCCCTCAAACTAAAAGCTCCCCCTAGGGACTGCCTCTCCAGCCCTAGACATCCTGTCTCCCAGGATCTCAGGGCAACCAAGTCAGTCCAGTTTTCTAGAGTTACACATGGAATTAGAAAACTCTGCTCTACTGACCTAAATCACACAAATAATTCCCACAATAAAAGTACTTTCAGAACAGAGGAGGAGCTTTTGCTTCAGAATCACCCCAGAGAGGCTGCATCTGAAGGTGGTTCCCAGCATTTGTGGTTGTAAAAGATCCTCAGGTAATTCCAAAGTACAGCCTTCACTGACAGACACTAATCTAAATTCTCTGAAGAGCCAATTACATTTTTCTTTTACATTTTCAGACCCTGGCAAGTTAAAATGAAAAACTAAATAAGCAACCCTGAACAGAAAACTCTTCCAGATCAGGTTCATCTCAATACTTTACTGCTACAGTTTGCTTACAAAAATACATTATCTCACTTTTTATTTTTACACACTATCTCACGGTACTTGTTTTCTTTATTCTCTACCTACCTATCTATCTACAAACACGTTTAGATTAAAAAAGAATGAATAATCGATCATCCCTGAGTCTGACTGTGGGAGAATAATATAAGATAGATCATGTTTATGACATTAGTTTTCAGGGACATATACATCTTATATTTTACTATACTTTAATTTCCATACATCTTACATTAAAATAAGCACAGATATCTATTTCTCCATCAATCTTCATATCAGAAAAGGGGATGTTTTGTTTGGCCCAGAAAAGAATGATCTGGTAGTACTTTAGTGGGGTCAGTAGTTCTATTACTGATTTAGATTCATTTTTTTATTTTTGCCATTTATAGTGATTTGTATCTTTGAGATGTTTATTCTCAAAATATACAGTATGTCAGTTGCTATCAAGGGATTAAAAAAAAATCCATGTCAAAATCTTGGTGTGCTAAAATATCACAAGGTGTTGGTCCTAAACCAGGGTCATCAAGTAAACTCAGTTTTCTTCTTGCTATTTCTATGTTCATTGGACTCAACAGAAGAATCTAAACAAGACAAAAGGCAACAGAATTAAAGAAGGTTAAATGAGCAGTAAAGACTTATTCAAAAGTATCAGTTCTAAAATAAAACCACCCAGTTCAGTAGTTGGGTAACAGTTATTGTAGTAAAGCTAAATGCTGCCTAAATTATTGGGCACTGGTTGGTTGGAAAACTAAAAACACAAGTCAGTGTTCAGTCTGTGAAAGTGAGCTCACTATCTGGTGGGGCCAGCAAGTTGCGACGTGTCCACAAGCAACAGAGACATCTTGGTAATCTTTGCAACAACAAAAGAGTCAACAAGTTTTTCTTTGTAACTGGTCAGTCAATATTTCATTCATCCTCAGTAGCTGCTTTCCCATAACTCAGAGGTAGATTCAGCCCAACGACTGGCCCGACAACGCTCAACCATGACGTAATATAGTTGGTGTTCCTGGGGAGCAAGTGAAAATACAGGCAATTCCATTTCTACTGTATTTTGGATGAGTGATAGTTAATCAGTTACCAACAATAACAGAATGAGATTTCCCTCAAAAATGTGTGCTCACCACGTGGAATCCTGGCATTTCCAAATGCCAACCCCATTTCTTGACAAGGACTTGAGGTCCAAAGCCACTGACAAGTGAAGCATCAGTTAAGACTGTGGCTCTATGGTTTCAAGCCCCAGTTTCAACAGTTAACTAGAGGAGTGACCTTGGCTGAGTCACTTAACCCCTCTGTGCTTTAACTTCTTCTGTAAACTGGGTTAAAGAATGGTACTTAGCTCATCGGGCTGCTATAAAATGCAATATATTACTATGCCTAAAATACTTAGAACAGTGCCTATCACATAGTAAAAATCAATAACTGTTAGCCATTATTACTATTACAAAGAATATTTCTTTTTTTTTCAGCTTAGCTTTTAGAGTCACATAAGAAGATTTACACTTTTAAAATAAGAGTAAAAGCCAATGTATCTTGATGGTGTTTCTTACCTATTGATTTTCCGAGAATTCTTTAACATGGGAGCCATGAATTCATTTGTCTTGCAGGGATGAAGTACAAAAAACGGTTGCCCAAGTATTGGATGCTCCTGTAAGAACCAGAGTTGGTCCAAGATGGCCAGTGTGAGTTTTGTTGAAAAAATTAACATACATGATCTGATTTACTTGTTTAAAACAAAGGTTTGTTTTAAATTCTTAGTTGTGTTTATATTCATATTGATTTCGACTTTTGAAATATAATTAATCATCCAACATGAGGAGAAGTTGGCGAGGAGGAGCTACGCATTGACAAAATAGTCTGGTCAAGTATAGGAGAGCTCATAACCGCTTTACACAATACAAACTGTAGATAAATTTTATCAGTTCCCTCCAACTCTTTATCAGCTAGTGTTTCTCTTTAGTCTATAATTATTCTTACTTTTCCTCAGGGATGGCCATGAAGCCCAGTAGCCTGACCATATGAACAACGCATTGCATTCACCCTTGTTCCAGTGTTAAGGGGACCAAAATCATTCACACATTTTTAACATAATGTTTTGCAAATATGTTGTGCCAGGTCTAACTACCTCCAGCACCAAAAGGTACATGTTCAGGGAGTAGAATGGGATTAGGAGTGATCTGCAATATTTAAATTGCTTTCTCTGAATTTCTGTTATCTGTTTTTCTCCTTCTGTCTCTCCCAAGCCCACAGAGCTGTTTCTATAAGCTAAAATCCCATATGGAACTCTGCTGCCTTTACCAGACAATGACTGGCTATAAGCCGCAGTTCAGACTGCTGCCAGGTGAGGAATGTAGGTGTCATTTGGCAAGGAATGGTGACCCCTAGATGGTTTCTAGGTAGTGAGTGATTATCTGTACACAATTCTACCAACATGAAAAAATTTTTATTGATAAATGTTATCAATTGTTTACACTGTGGATTAACCATCGTGTCAGACTGCAGACTCAAACACCAAATTCATATGTTTCAATCCTAATCTCCAGTGTGATGGTGGGGCCTGCAGGAGGTACTTGGTTCACAAGGGAGGGACCCTCAGTAATAAGAGAAATGTGTTTACAAAGAGAACTTCAGAAAGTCAGCTCACCCCTTTCTGCTATGCAAAGACTGGGGGAGAAGTCTGGGACCCCAAAGAGGGCCCTCCTGAGAGCAGGCTGGCATCTTGACTTCAGATGTCCAGTCTCCAAGACTGTGTAGTAGAAATCTCTACCACTGATGAGCTACCTCATCTGTGGCAGCCTTAACGAACTAGACAAATACTTGTGAAGACGAGGCAATGACCTGAAGGGGCGAGACCCGTTAGATACACCCACAGATGACAAGGGCTGTGGGGAGCTGGAGAGCGGATCCAGCCGAGGCTGTGCTTCCCCCTCTAGCCAACTGTGCCATGTGGGAACGCAGTTTCAGAGTGCCAGGTCTTCCCATTTGTCAAAATAACCTACAAATCCAGATTTTTATGTAAAACCTCCTAAATTTAAATACTGGCACAATTAAAAAAAAATGGCGTGGGCCAAATAAAACAAGCCAGTAGGCTGGATTTAGACAAGGGACTGGCTAGATCCGCATGGCTTTTCCTCTTCTTAGTCCCAGGAGAAGCTGAACTCAGAGACGTCCCTGAAAAGAATTATGTGTGGCTGGTCCTTCATCTTCTAATCCCGAAACATGTTGTCTGTGTGAACATGCACACCCCTACTTATATGAAATGGGAAGGACAATTCCACTTGTACCAGTGACGCTGGGAGTGGGGATTTGGATGTGTGTGTGGGTGGGGGTTGAGTTACCCAGTATTGGAGGACGGTGCATGTCTCCCCAATGCCACATACACATGCCTCTGCCTGCACTCTCTCTTTGCTCCCCTCACCCTCATTCATTCCTACCCTTAATCAGACCCTGGGGCCCCAGCTATAGCAAGTCCCCCTGTTCAACTTGAGTCTAGCTTTCCTCACCTACCTTACACTAATATATTTATTTATTAACACATAGCTATTGATATCTCTTATGCATCTGTCACCTTGGCTACCTGAAAAAAAAAAGTTAACTTTTTTACCTTTTTTTTTTTGCATAGCCCTCCCCCCTTTTTACCATTTATTATATTAAGATTTTTATAGCTATTGATTAGATAGATGATATTAAATCAATGACTATCTGTAAAAACCAAAAGTTTATCTTGGATTTTAAAATGAAAATAATAATGCTTTGGTGCTTCAAAGACAAGCTATGGAATGTTGATCTGGTTAAAACAGGAATTGTAACAAGGAATCGTTTAATCTTTTAAGAAATGTGTTATAAATAACAATAAGAGTGGACTGCCAGCTGTGGTAGAATGTAGAGGTCATTCAGTCATACTGAAAAACAAGCATAAAACTGGAAAAAAATTGCCAAAAAACTATTTCTGAATGGTGGAATCTACCAAAGGCAAGTAAAAAAAATTGAGATGTGCCTAATTCATGAAAAGATGCTAGAACTTCAAGTTAGAAACAGAGAGAATCTGCAGCCTTCTAACCTCGAAACACTCCTATATCCCTACTAGCCTCCACTCAGGCTCCGTCAACAAGGAAGTTTTCCGGGAGTGGAGCAAGACATGAGAGCCGGAAGCCAGGCTGCCAGGCAGTGGGGCTCACTTGACCTAGAGCAGACTGCAAAGACCACTACCCAGTGGTACTGGCAATAAAAATAGCAAAATGGATACCAGTGGGAAAGGAAAAATGGCTACTGCGCAAGTCAGATGCGGTAGTCCTAGCTGAGACAAGCAGCAGATCTGCCAGAAATGTAGTGGAGAGAGCCCAGAAATGAGACAATTGTAGAGAGGCTAGGTAAGGTCTCTAGGTGTCCCTGGCAGATTGGGGACTACTTATATGTGCAGCAACAATACAATAGCCCTGATGGAAAGTAAAAGCCAATACCAACTTAAGTGTTACCTGAATTTTGAACGTGCTCTCAACCCACACCTACATCCATAGGCCAAAAAACAAAGTCTGATGGACTTGAGGCATTTTAGCTCAGTCTTTGTCCAATCAATCTATGCCAGAAGCAATTTATGCCAGTCTATGCTAAAACATGGAAACAATAAGGAAAAGCAAAACAGAGACATAGGTGACCACACTAACAGGGGAGATAAATGCTGTGGGTAAAGCATAGGAAAGTTTATAAAACAAATTTTAAGAGCAGTGACAACAAAGGACAACCCTCAGGAAAAAATACTGGGATCCAGAACTGTTACAATATTTTTTCTAAAATGTCTAGTTTTCAAAGATCTTATGAAACATGCAAAGAAACAGGAAAGTATGATCAGACTAAGGGGAAAAAGTTATTAATAAAATGACTGTGTGGGCCCAAATGTTGAATTTACAAAGAACTGTCAAAGCAGCAATTATAAAGATGTTCAAAGAATTAAAGAAAATGCTGTTCAAACAGTTAAAATGGAAAATTTATGACAATAACTCTGCAAATAGATTATCTCAATATAGGAATACAAACTACTAAAAAATTTCCAGGAAACTCTGAAATTGAAAGCTATGACTTAAAAAAAATATTATTTGGGTTCAACAGTAGATATGAGGTGGCAGTAGATTAAAATAATGAGTTTGAAGATACATTAATAAAAATGATTCAGTCTGAAGAAAAGAGAAAAAGTGAACAGAGTCTCACAGGCCTGTGCGATAATAGCAAACATACCAGTGTATATACGAGTGAGAAGGAGAGAAAGGAACAGGTGAAATATTTGATGAGATTTGATGAGAAACTGACTACAAAACTCTAAACTTTGATGAAAAACATGATCTACAGATACAAGAAGGTCAACAAACCCTAAGTAGGAACACAGAAAGATGTACACCTCGATGCATTATAGTCAAATGACTAAAAGTCAAAAACAAGGAGAAAATCTCAAAAGCAGCAAGAGAGAAAGGACTCGTCACATAAAGAGGAGTAACAATATAATAACGACGGCTTCTCATCATTCTAGATGGCAGCAGAATACATATACAAGTCCTAGGGGAAAAGCCCAGAACTGTCAACCAAGAATTCCATAGCAAGCAAATATCCTTCCAAAAAATGAAAGTAATATATGAAAACATTTCCAGGGAAAGAAACTGACACAATTTACTAGTAGATCTGCCTTATAAATACTATAAAAGAAGTTCTCAGAAAACAATACCGGAGGAAAAAATAAAATGCTTCATAAATGGTAAATGTGCAATGGATGATGGTGGAAGTGGAGGACTATAGGTGTTTTGGTGGTGGGTATGGTGCGGTAAAAACACCTGGAAGAGGGGGTACTGTATCTCTACATCACAAACAATGTTGTAAACCAATGGTAGTTCAAGAAAAAAATAAAATAGAGGAACTATCACTTGTGGCATAGTATTTAATTATATACACATATACATGTGTATACACACACATATATATACATAAATATAAGAAAAGTCTGGTAAAGTATTTTTTCTTAATTACTTTAAATAATACTGAAAACTTCTCTCTATAAATTGATGATAATAGCATCCCCAGATACTCCAAAATAGTCTATCAAATGACAGCAAGTAGAAGCATTCTATTTTTGGATAGCAGGAGATAACACAAAGATTATACTATAGTGTTGAGTTTATAACCCATATAGAGGTAATGTACATGACAACAGCACAAAAGAAGGGGGAGTTGATATAAATATAATAGCTATATTTTAATGAAATAAGTCAGTATTAACTTGTGTTGCTATTATTAAAATAGAAGTAAGGTTCTTTGTTTATTTAATTAGAGGATTTAGAATCCTAAAGCTCCTTCTTGTTAAATAATCCTTTGAGCCATGTTGCTATTCATGACCACTCATGTAGCAATGTGTCAAAATCATCTGTAATTAATTACAAAACTAAACTGTATATGTTCAAAACCCAATGCTTTTTGAAATGTATCAGCTTCCCCTAATTGTGGCAAATTAACCAACTCATTAATTACTTTTCAAATACAGATTGAAAATTAATTTTTTAAATACTCAAAATAAATACCTGTTTCTAAATATGTAAGGTGACTAAATACAGGACCTTGATTTATTAAGAATGCAATAATGGTTATAAGATGTAGAAAAATTATGAAGTTTCTCTTGTGATTAGAAATAATATATTCTTTCATTCACTCACTTAGCAAATGTTAAGTCTCTTGTTTGACAGTTTAATAATGATTTAAAGGAAAAGCATATGCAATTCAAACATGGTTATCGTCTGGCTATCTTAATGCTATTAAAGTGACTAAATTCAAAGTTAGGCATGTTACTTGAGACAATAGTATGTTTTTCAGTCACTTTCAATCAGCTAATCCTACAAATGAAGCAATTTGTATTCAGACATAGTAGGGTAGGGAATTTATAAACAATTTAAGGCATTTGATCAGTATAGACAATCAATCTGGATAATATTTTCCAAAAGCCATGTTGCTGCGATGGAGATTTTTTTCAGGGTTATGCTATCAGGAAGATGATCTGTATTTTCAAATTTCTCCTTCAGCCAGCCTGAATCAGAGATCAAAGCAGTTCTTAGTTGGTCTAGGAATATGCGTTGAGTTAAAAATAAAACAACAACTAAAATCCTACACCTTATTTGTTTAACATACCATTTTCAGAAATGGAAGAACATCAAAACTGTCAAGATCTTCTAAGTGACATTTCTTAGATCAATTCAGAAGGTAAATTTGTGTGAAAGTGCTACCATCTGCTGTCAGTACTAATGAACTGATGCAAATCTGCAATGAGAAAAATGTCAGTGTGGAAATACATGCAGCCAATGAACTGTGCTAGGCTTACAACTCAATAAACACTTCTACTGGAACAAAGTTCTGTTAAATGGTTTCCCGTGAAAATAAAAATGATGGGTCAGATTTCTATCTCTGTAACTCCAGAGGAGTTTTATAGGCACATTCTCTTATGAAATTTAATTTAGCAATGGTTAAATGTCTCATAAAATAAGTCTGACATGAATACTGTGAATTGGTTTCAGAACTATTAGATATGACTCTCACAAGGAAATGATAATACTGCACCTTCATTCTTACATCTAATAAATATGATGAGTTACTTGGTTCATTTCTTAATTTCTTGACTCTCCAGGAAGGCACAAATATAATTTCACATACTAAGCTTTCATCCAGGTTCACAATCCAAACTGATCAAATTTGCCTTACACTCTGGGCACATTCCTTATAAATGGAGAGGGATAGCTCCCTCACCCTGCTTCCTCAAGCAGGGAAAGGAAAATGGCTATAGTGCATCAACAGTATCAGGCACTGTACTACAAGTTTTGCATGGTTCACCTATGCCAATAACTCTTTGAGGAAGGCTTTATTATTGCCACTTGGAGAAGAGGCTCAAAGAGATTATGCTTAAAGTCATTCCTGAGCCCAAGGTAAAGCACCTACCGAGTCTCCCTTTTTCCCTGCAACTGCAATTCCTTACCCCACTGACCAGATTTAATGTAATCAAGTCCACTGATTCAACCCTTTCTATGCACCTGTTCAAAAATTTATGCTTTTTATTGCAAAACAATGTATTTTCATACAATTATAGAAGAAATACATACAGATTCCAGAAAAATGTTAGCAACATAGCACTACATCAACAGATCACTTCTGCCCTCAAAAAAGTTGCTGAAATAGCCAAAATGTTTTTTTTTTTAATTTCCAAATGGTTGTCTTTTTGTTTATGGAGATTTTATTTATTTTTTTAAAGACTTATTTATTTATGCATACAAGCTGGGATATAGGCCAGAGGAGTGGGGCGGCGAGAGGGTTCACCAGAGACAGAGCGGAGAGCAGAACAGGCAGATAGACGGAAACACACTGCTGAGGGGAGCAGCGGGTGAGGCAGGAGAGGTCTGCCGCACCATGTGGGATTCTCCCTGGCCAGGCGTCGAACTTGCGTCCCCTCCACCAACAGCTCCACAGCGCAGCGCTTAAACACTGCGCCACCAGGGAGGCCCTGTTTATGGAGATTTTAGACATGCAAGGTAGTCTTATAAATTAAATTTATAATGTTTCTCATTTGGTGTTTCTTGTATCACTTTTATAGTAAAAAATCCCATTTAGAATTAGAAAATCAAATATTTACCTACACTTGTGTAGAGCTTACTATTAAACTGCCAACTGTTCCCCCATACACTGCTTTTCTCCTAACTCCAGGCCTTTGTACATTCGATTCTCTTTGCCTGGGACAACTTCCTTTCAAACTCACCTAGTAATGCCTATTTTTCTCCTCCTGATCTCAGCTTTCTTTTACCCCAACCTACATTCAGGTGTCCTCCGTCTGTATTCCCACTCTACTCCATGAGCCTACTGCTTAATTCTGCACTGTTCTGTATAAGAAATTGACTGTGTACAAGACTCTTCTACTACAAAGTAATTTCTTAAGGGCAGAGAAAGGATTCTAATTACTTTTACCTCAGCTTTCAGGACACTGACTATCATCTGAGGCACTCTAGAAATATTTGCGGAATTACTACATAGACTTAGGCATCCTACTATGCCACACTGAATTGGTATTGACACATGCAGCCTGTTCCACAAAGGGGAATACTTTTGTGGAAAGCACCAGGAAGACCCTATGCTACTGTGAGAACAAAACTGGGGACAGCACCTTCAGTATATATATGGGAGTCCCCAGATATGGTAAGAATTTTGATCTGTTTTCTCGGCTGTTTTCCTCCAACAAATACCTAAGAGCAGGGAGAAGGCTTGCGGGTATGGTAGGAATAATACTCCACAAAAAACTTAACCATGCAACATATTCTAAAATCTTTTGGTTTCTACATAAGAAGTAATATTTCATATTAAAAATCTTGATGCACCAAGATGCCTATTTTAATTCTGTGAGTTAGCCTACTCCCCTGGGATGCCACTGGATCTTCCTAAGATATATCTCCCACACTTGAAGCTGATAGAACACTACTAAAATATATAATAAATTCATACCTTTATACTTAACTCCATCTTTTTGGGTGTGGCTCTGTTGCGGACATTCATCCACACACCCAATCATCTAGCCGACCTATTTACAGAGCGTGTTCTATGTGTGAGGCACTGTCCTAAACACGGGAGATAAGTGTACTCAATACAGAAGCAAAATATACTCCAATAGAGTGTCACATTCTATTTTTAGTTACCAGAAGTATATAAAATAGCAACCTATTATCTTAACGCCCAGGTTTGCAATACAAGTTTGTCTCCAGTAGTAAAAGTTCTTGGCTGTACCTGTAGGGGGCAGAGTTCCAAAGGTGAAATAAACGTCATTACTACCTTTCCTTAGGATTTCTAAAATGAATGGAAAAGTAGCTTACCTATGCAGTTCATCTGCTTCATGGTGGGGGAGGGTGGCGGTGAGTAATGAATAGAACTTGTGACCAAGATCAAGAAAAGGTGGCAAGAGAGTGGTTCCTCCATGGGGAGCATTCCCTTTTTCATCATTTGGAGAGGAGATGTCTGGGGACTGTGTAAGGCATCAAAGAACCACTAGCAAAGAATGAGGTACTCCCCACTGGGACCCCAAGGGAGATCTGAGGAAGACCTGCAATTGCCTGAGGCCAGAAGGAACTCACCAGGGAAGTAAAGGAAAACCACAGTGCAGGGGTGGCTGAGGCCTGAGGCCCCAAGGATGGAAAAACTGCTTGTTCCCTGGAATGATACTCAGGTGAGATACCAGGTGCCTGGAATTCAACTGCTATTTTCACCCTGCAGACCTGATGATTGTTTTAAGTGTGTGATTTCTGTAATGCTGTGGTGAGTGTGCTGCATTTGGAAACACCACGTTGTACATGGCGTGTCTATTTTCATGAGCTGACAGGGACCTTGAGTTTAATAAAATATGTTGTTTGCTGTTTCCCCTACTCCCTTGTCCCCACACTCCATTTGGGAATTTTGCAATTCAAGAGTTGCAGAAACCAGTATACTGCATACAAGATGATGAATTTGGCCACTCAAAATGTCCAAATCCAGAACTAAGGGAATTTAGAGAAAGGAGGGGTCACTTCCCACTGGAGGAGGTTGGGGCAGCAAAGACTTCCTGAAGGTATTTCATCTGCTCCAATACTTACAGGATGGGGAAGACCTGGGTGGGGCAGACAAGAGTTAGGCAGTAGAATTTAAGAAAGATTCAATTCCAAATTTAATGAGAAAGGAGTTAAATGAGGGACAGAGATTTCCACCTCTTTTAAGATTGAGAAGTTGGTAAATTTGGAGAAGAAAAAAATCCCTCTTTTGTTTTATTGGTGTTGGAAAATGACTGAGGCAACCCCTGTAAAATCCAACGTATTCTCTAGAAGTAATCAATATCTACAAGACAAAGAAGAAAGGTTTAAAGTGCTAGTAATCCTTAATGATAGTTTTGAAAAAAGAAGGGGAAGGGGAGTCAGAAGAAAAACTCTGGAATAGATTTCTATCTCTTACAGGTATGTGAAGTTACAGAGAGAATTAGAAAATATACATCCAGGGAAGAAATCAAAGTCTTGCCCAAGTATCCAAAAAGGTCAGCAAATTTCTCCTAAGTTCTGAAGTGGACAGAGGAGGCAGACCTGCTGATGTGGCCAGTTAGTTAAGAATAAAACTCTGATGGTTTTGGGGACAGTGGGTTCCAAAAGCAAACAAAGGACAGTTCTTCAAAGTCAGATGCTGCACAGAAGCCACCAGACTTCCTAGAATTTTTATTAAAAATTACAGATATCACAGCAATAGTCTCAGACACCACTTCCTCTGCTAACAATAACTTTCCTTTCATGGCTCCAGTGGGAGCCCAGAAACTAATTCTCCCACCTCTGCACAAATCTACAAAGGCCTCCTCCCTCCCTGGGCTGACAGTCCCCACTCCAACTCCTGGATTAGAGCACAGAGTGTGACTATATTTATAGAGTCTATATGGGTTTTTGCTTTAAGCAACACCATTAATATGCCAGAACTCTGAATTCCCAAACTTATTCGGTTATCAATTTGTTGTACATAATTTAATCTCTGTATTTTGATATGCAAAATGGAAATCACATTGCTGATACTTCACAGGGTGAAAGGAGATAACCAACAAGACCATTATAAAGCTTGCTGGAGGAAAAAAGAGCTTATGTAAATGTCTATTAATTAAACAGGAACGGCTGCACAACTAGGTCAGGCATGATGATAAGACTGAACAAGCCACCCCAACCACCAGCATCAAAAAGAAGAAATGAACATTTAATCCTAATAGCACTTGTTGGTGGCATTTTATAAAGAATATGAAATTGCCATGTTCTGTAAAATAACACAGAGCAACATATTTCAGATCAGCCTCAAAGAATTCTTTGATAGAACATAAACTTATTAGAGACAACAGCCAAAAACAAAAACAAAAAAAGCAAGCCAATTACTAATGAAGAACTTGTAAAAAGCTAATCAAAGCTCTCATCCAGAGAAAATGAGAAAATCTGAGGCTCAGAATGATTTTGTATATTGATGAGATTTTATATAGCGTCACAGAAAGAAAAGTAAAACAGATTCAAATGGAGACAAAAAGGACTCTAAGTATCTGCTGAAAAACCTTGTTATGTTCCATATCGATGTTTTTATTAAAATGTTCTGTTCCACTAGAAATGTCCATTTTTTTAGAAGACCTGAGGGAGAGTGCTGTCGCTAGAGAACACTCTGGGCTTCTGTCTCCTTATAAATCCCTGAGTGTTGGGAGGGCCAGGCAGGAGAACCTTGACTCAGCCTCACCCCCTTCGGAGACATCTTCTCAGAGGGGCTCCAAGGTGCAGGCACTCAGAAGTGAGGGAGCCACACTCCTGTCCAGATTTAAGAACAGAACTTAACTCTTCTCCCACCAGGGCCAACCCCACTAAGACTATATGCAGAACTTGCGCATGCAACAACTTTCAGGTATTAACTGGTTCTATTTTTGTCTTAAAGAAAACAATTGGGAGTTTGTGCTTTTCAAACATTCTTGTCTTTTCCTCCTTCCACTACATTATATAATGGTGATAATTTTTGGCTAACTAAGTCTACTTCTGAGAAGATCACTAAAACAGGGACTGTTTTGAGCTAGGTATAATGTGAATCAGCAATCAGAAAATTCAAGGAATTGCAAGAACAAAATCTCCAAACAGCCTAATTTATTGATAACCAGCTATTAATGTCTGGCAACTATCACACAGGAAGATGTTTTGTGAGCAACACAAAATAAAACAGCAGTGTGTTAGTATAATTACTTTTTACAACAGTGACAAATATAACTACAAAGAAAAAGAAAAACATACAGATGTATCTTCAAGATTTTGTAAAATAGCATAGTTCTTCTCTTTATACAATGAGTGAAAATTTCTAATAAAAGCTCCCCAGTTTATAGCTAACAGTTATGTATTTCATCCCTGCTCCTTATACAGCTTTTATAAAACGATTCTTTTTATCCCCAGCAGCAGAATTCCCAGTGATTTCTTTAAGTTAAAATTCTATTTTCTCTTGAGAAGGTGGCTCAACGACACTCCAAAAAGAAAATTCTAAGGATGTGATAAACCTATTATAAAAATCTGTTTTTATCCATCCAATAAGGAAAATGTTAGGTAAAGAGCTCACCTATAAAAAATGAACCTACCATGAAAGGGTGGGATTCTGTACCCTCCAAAACACATATAATGATGTAAACCAATATTACCTCAGTAAGGGGGGAAAAAAAAGGGAAATTTACCCACCAAGAGCTATTTTCTATTTAAACTGCTATTATTTTGAAACTAGCTAACAAAAAAATTCCCACCAATAGGTTGCAGTATTAAGAAGTTACATTTCTCTATATAAAATATAATTGTAGATTTTTTTTTCAGACAATAATTGTACTCTTGGTATTTTGCAAACAAATATTAGAGAAACAAACTGATCGACATAAATAAGAATGACAGTTTATTTTTAAAAGACATTTTAATGAAAATATAAGCAAATTAATAATATCAGGATTTAAAAAAACGGACTCCTGAATCCCATTTCCTTACCAAATCAATTTCTTATATTTGTCCATAGTAACTTTCATTGGAATTTTAAAAACTGAAAGTTTTGATCTAGTTCAGTATTTTTTAGACAAGAAAGTCTAGGACCTGACAGAGTCTAAAGACAAAAAGAAAGTGGAATCAGAAAATACACAGGCTTTCCACATGAACTTCTGAGCTGAACTCTGGTTTAAAGGCTGCACTCAGAGCTCACTGTTATTTTCTCTCTGATGACCCTTTAGACCAGCAAGGTCCATAAATCTCATGACTGCTTCAGAATGGTCATTCTTGATCTGTTTCTCCCCTTCCTTCCTTTTGAAGGTTGATTTCCTCCCAATTTATTGATAATCACGCACCTACCTATCTTTTATAATTATATAGACAGTGAATATATAATTTTGTGATTCATTTTTTCTATCTTTCCTCATCTTAACATGATTTCATAGCTTCCAAATACTTTCCTGCATTTTATATAATCCTTACAGTTTTCTTTTTAGCTAATAGTATTCCATCTGGCTGGTATGTCATAATAGAGTTTACATCAGCCCACTGTTAGATGTTTAAATCATTTTCCAGTTTTCATAATCTTATAAATTGTACATGAACTATGTAATGTATCTCTATAATAAAGTTTCAGGAATGAATAAAAACAGTGAAAATATTTATGATGGCTGATCTATTGATACATAATCACATTTCTCTCCAAAATTAATTTATACTACCATAATACAAACTGTTTAACTAGTCCCTCACTGTTTTAAGTAGTACTGCCTTAATGTTAGAATTAAACGCTCCTTTGAAATATCTTACAACAACATCACACAGTCTTTATAAAGACTCTAGCTTGGGCTTTACGCCACTTTCAAATTGGCCATAGGATACAACTCTTGGGAACTACTGACTTGTTGCAGGAGAACATATGGAGAAGGTTTAGGGCCCCGGTTGGGGTTAGGTGACTTTGTTGAATGCTTGAAAACACATATGTCCTTGGATGCTGCTTTGCCCCATTGGCTGGTGCAAGGTCAACAATTTTTCAGAAAGTATGCCTCAGCTCCAGCCTCTCAGAGCAGACCTGTGTTGACATGAGTCTCCAACAAGCTGGCAACCTGGGTCTCAGAGAGCTATGAAAATAGGCCACAACTAATCACATTAACTGAAGATGATGCTCTCCTTGTATTCTGTGCCAGCTGGTATAAATATGGCTATATCACTCTTCTACTTGTTCTGCTTTTCCCTGGCCAGGGTCTGGAAAATAAAGTTTAAAAAACCAGCACACAGGGCCTCCCTGGTGGCGCAGCTCCCTCGCCTGCTGCTCCTCTCAGCAGTGTATTTCCACCGATCTGCCTGTGCTGCTTCCCACTCTGTCTCTGGTGAACCCTCTCGCCGTCCCATGCCTCTGGCCTATACCCCAGCTTGTATGCATAAATAAATAAATCTTAAAAAAAAAACAACCAGCACACAAAATTGTATATTCATTACAGTTACAAGTATGGATATGCTGACATGAAATTTGCCCAGTGAGAAAATGGCATCCAAACTCAACTTGAGGCATGGCATGAAATAAAAGTGAAAACTAAAATCGTGTAAGTCAAAATCATATAAATATAATTCGCAGGAAACACACCTGAGAGCATGTACATTTTCTTCAATGTTTATTTTTTTATTGCAGCCAGTTATCCATTTACAGCTGGTCCCTAAGAGGCCCATTCACTCATTCATCTGAACAGGTCTCCTCTGGTAAAAGAATAGCTGTGTCATTTCCAGCACAAAGTATCAACAAAAGTGCCTCAGAGCATCTACTGGAGCAACATAACCTACTCATTTCTATCTCAGAACAGGATATACTCCAAGAAGGTCCCTTCTATGAACAGGTGAAAAGACAATTCCAATTCCCTCTTCAAAGGCAAGTCTCTCTCCAGTCATTACCAACCAACTTGGAAGTAAGCAGCTTCTCCATGCAGCCCTGGAGATATTCAACCAAGTCAGTTCATACAGAGCCAAAAAAAATGTAAAGCCAGGAGAAGCTGAGACTTCTAGAACTTTATTTAGCTTCCCAAAGTGCTAAAGAAGATATTATTCTAACACCTAATACGCAGAAAACATAAGCATAAAACCTACTCTCACTAGCCATTTTCACTCTTATAATCAGCATTTTACTCCACTGTCTTTAACTTTTTTTTTTGCTTGCACAAACCTCAATTTTAAAAATAGGTATTTATATACCTAGGCACATATCTCACCTCTAAGTTTTTTCATTAGAAAGTTATATTACAAAGGATGTAATTTCCAGTGTATTGTAAATATTGACAATTTAAAATGCATACTGTTTTCATAGACATACAGTTTTTAACATTGTGGCATCATTATGGGACTCTTAAATGCGCACAGTTGAAAACGAATGCAAATGTTACATACCTATCATCATTTAAAAAATATACGAAAAATCAGATATTTTACATTTTCTTCTTGAATTCATATATCCATTTTGCCTCTCTCAAAGAAACTTATCCTAATGTATATTTTATGTTTAAAACACTTTTATTGATCACATTCTTGTAAACAAAAACTGCACACACAGAAAGAATAGGAATAGAAAAAAAGAAATTTATTTCCAAAGTTTTCTATGGTCGTTTAGCTGAAAGTGTTAACTTAGATATCTGACTGAGTTGTCACTGTAATTATTGGTAATATTCAGTTGATCAAAATGAATAAGTATATTATGAAATTTGGTAAAATTTGATTTGAAGCAAAATATTTTTGGAAATCCTGAATTAATGGCATCATTCAGTGTATACTATAGGTCATACTTTTTACATAAGCGTAAGAGTTCATTCAATCTTCACAAGACCCTGTGATTATCATCATCATCAACATCATCATCATCACCATCAATTTCCTCCTCATTTTGTAGATGCAGAAACTAAGGGACATAAAGTTTAAATAACTTGTCAAGGTTAACTAGCTAGTAAGTTACAGAGTTGGATCCATAAAGGCTCTCTGGCTTCAGATACTAGGCACCGAAACACTATCCTCTGCTTCCTGACTCTTAAAAATATAGATTGGGATGGGGGATCAGGGACTTAAATAAAGGGGGTGTCAAAATGCTCCTTTGTTTAGTACCCTGGCAAATAAGATGGCATGGAAAAGGATGAGATGGGTGTTAGGTGGTCCTGTTTTGTACAATAGGAGAAAGGCAAATAGCACAGGTGGGAAAGGAAGATCTCAGCCATGAGTACCTTCTCAGGCAGATGATTTTGTCAGAGGGCATAAGGGGAGACAAAAAGTCTGGAAATTAATTCCTTTAAAACTCTCCATATAGGGGCCTCCCTGGTGGCACAAGGGGTTAAAGTCTCAGCACTATGGCACAAGGGGTTAAAGTCGGCAGCCACTGCAGCACATGTTCTATCCCCAGCCAGGGAGCTTCCCACATGGCGCAGCAGACCTCTCCTGTCTGGCCCGCTACTCCTCTCAGCAGTGTACTTCAGTCAATCTGCCTGTTCTGCTCCCCTCTGTCTCTGGCAAATCCTTCCCTCCACCCCCCACCCACACACTTCTGGCTTAAAACCCAGCTCTTGTATGCCTAAATAAATAAATCTTAAAAAAAAAATCTCCATATATCCCACATATCCTTTGGGTAATCTTCACATACACCCAAAGTATATATACTCCAGTTTGAATGCTACTGGTGCACTCAATTACCGTTACAATACAAATCAGTGCTTTTGTAAAACATTTTTTAAAGCTTTAGAAACAAAATTTAATTAAAATTTGAATTATTTTAACCCTTGAATTTTATTTTAAAATGGCGGCTAATTTCAATAATTTGGGAGGGCACAAACGCTAAAATGTAACAGGATAGTGATCAGCATAACTACAGTCTACACGGTAGGTTTCCAATGATTGGATGTAATGCATGAAAAGAGAGCAGGTCGGTAATAGAGTCATGCATAAAACACTCCCCTCAAAATCTTTATTTGCATTTCGATTACTGAAATCATTTCCTAATAATGAAGTTGCCATGAGAGAAGCTCCATTACTAAGGAATCACTGTTACAGAAACAATATTATGAAAGCATTGCTATGTACAGGAACTTTTATTAGGATGATACAAGTCATATATCACTGTAATAAAGCTTCCAT
The DNA here is from genome assembly GCA_004024925.1 of Scalopus aquaticus. Lineage (NCBI taxonomy): Eukaryota > Metazoa > Chordata > Mammalia > Eulipotyphla > Talpidae > Scalopus > Scalopus aquaticus. The sequence goes on along the minus strand of PVIJ01000378.1, from coordinate 215,129 downwards.
TATAATCCTAATTGCATAAAGCTGTGTTTGACTATAGCAGTGCTGGAGCTGTAGGACTTTTAATAAAGTATCAAAATAATGCTTTGGTAATAGGATTGTTTAGAATACTAATACTTCAGGGAAGCCTGAACTGCCTAATGGGTGATATTTATGTCTCTGGTTATACACACTCTAACAAGATTTCAAAAGAAAAGAAGTGAAAGGACTCCTCGTGTGCGCCGTAGCATACCGTGTGGGAATGGATGTGTTGAGGCACTTACTAGTACAAGATAGCAAGTTGCTACTGTGGACATTTGTAACTGTGATAATTAAAAGGTTTAATGATCAGATCTATGGAGAGCTGGTAATCAAAAAGTGAACAACACAATTATATACACCTACAGACACATCTTGGTAATTACCTGTTAGAAAAATCATTAGAGAAATGTGCGCGGGGTGGGGGCGAGGGGCGAGGGGAGGAGGGAGAGATTGTGTGTGAACACTTCAAGGATAATATAGGCTAATTATAAGATGTCACTCTACATTACATATAAGCTAAGTACCGATCCTTCTGAGTTATAGCTAGAAGTTAGTATCAGACCTAGGCTTACACCAGAGATTTTTATCACATTCATCTAAACGTTTGTTTTCGCCTTTCCCTCTAGTAGCATATATAATATTCACCACCAGAGACCGCCAGAGAGCCATCCTAGCCACCTCACAGACACAGAGCACATCCCTGTTATATGGAAGTGACAGCAAAAAAAGTACCAGGTTGTCTGAAAAGGGCTTCAACCTAAGTTAAAACAGATGCTCTGATTACGTGGTTTTGCCAAGCCATACATGCCATTAGAGGATAAAATCAAGGTCATTTTGTTTTGAGACCACTTTTAGCAGACGATTGACTTGGGATCTGCTTAGAAAACAAAGTGCTTTTTCCTTTGAAGACAGTGTCTCCTTGCCACAGCCCCCCCTTGCCCTCCGCCTTTCAGATGTAATAAACAATTGGTTGGGGTTAATTCAGAGCCCAGAATGTTTATGTTCCCTAGTTATTCTGGTGGTCAGAGTAAGTGTGAATACTCCCCTAATGTGATGGTCCTCAAATCTTTGTGTTACCTGAAGGTACACAACTTTTAAAATTTTTTATTGTATGGTCATCTGGAACAATGTTTTTTACAGAATTCGAATATTTTCTTTCATTAAATATATTCAACCCAAACGAATCTGCACCAAGATAACAAGGGACTCTATTTCTTAAAGACCAACAAAATTTGAAATCTCTTGACTTGGGCGTGTGTGACATTAAGAGGGTGAAGTTGTTTCTCATATGTGAAATATAAAGAAACAAAACAAAGGGTAATACAGAACCAAACCAATAAAAAATGCTTTAATCCTGACTGTAAAATTGAGCAAGTCCAGAGGGGAAGGGGCAGGGCAGAGAACAGGGGACTGTGGTGGCAGCTGGTGGGAACCTTGGTGGTGGCTGTGGTGTGGTGACATGAATCTGAGGAGGTGTGAGACTGTATCTCTGAATCACTCAGTATTGCAAACCAATGTTAGTTCAATAAAAATAAAGAAATAAAACCAAAAGAGAGAAAGCAAGATAGAGACTAGATGGTTAAACACCTATAAAAACAGAGGAACCCAAACTATTTGAAGAAATCTCAATTTCCATGAGTCTAACCAAAAACATGCAATCAGATAATTTCAGAAGAAACTTTTAATGTAGACATTCATTGCATCTACAATTCACTGATGTCCTCATTTTTAACACATGGTGGGGGGAGGGTGGTGAGGGGAGCAGAGAGAGAGGGCATATCCATTTCTCCAGTCAGGCCTTCAAGGAAGGTCTAAGTTCTCTTTGTAACAGGAATACACAGGATGCTCACCAAAAAAATCCTTATACCAAAGTGGAGAAGAATCAAGAGTTTTGAATAAACAGCTAGAGGATTGGTTTCTTTGGAAACTGATTATAACTTTAGTATTTCCCACTTGCCGATCTCCACAAACACTTGGTCAAAGCACAGCTTTCCTTTGAAATGTCCCTTTCTGTCTCCTTGAAGACAATCAGCCCCACACCTGGGCTTCACAATCACCTCTGTTCTTTCCGCCTGTCACAGCTGTGGTTTCATTTGTTCCAACCTCTCCACTCCCCCTCATCTTGTACAGATAACCAATACCAGAATCATAATTACCACTTTTATGCCACTCTTCCTCAAATCATTCAATATTACCCTGTTTCTTAAATGAAGCTTAACCTTTGGGAGCACAGGTCTCTTTCATATCCAGTAAGAGCTGTGGAGCTTAGAATGATGCATACTGCACAGAGGTGTATATGTGATTTAAGGGATTTGCATACATATCATGAACACTGGGGATTTGTGACCCTTAGGTAAAAACCCAAGCCTATACAATAAAGTTTGAACCATATGAACTCCATTTAGTTTCCCGAGGAGCTCACATCCAACTCTATTTCTAGCCTTATATTTGATCAGAATACCCCTAATCACAGACTGGAGTGAGGGCTTCACAGAGTACCATCACATGCCAGGGAATAGTCTAAACCCTAAATAGATTTCAGTGAACAAGACAACAAGTGTTCTCCTGTTCCTCACTGACCAGCAAACCACAGTTATGCTGTGTCTTATCTGCTTATTGCCGTGTATTCTGGAGGGAATGTAAGTCTTACTCTTAAAAGTCTGGCTATTCATGTATTTTCTTTTATTTATTTTATTACTGAGCTAACATTGGTTCCCATCATTGCATATGTTTTAGAGGTATAGGATCACACCCTTCAGGATAGGTTACAACACCACACCACCAACAGACCCCCAAAAGTCCTCTACCATAGTCCACCATACTCTCTCCCTGCTTGTTTCCCCCCACTCCCCCTTCTGATAGCGTCAGTTTTACAGTCATATTTCTAGGGTTTGTTACTGTTAGGTTTTATCTGACCCTTTGATGTGTTTTTCCATATTCTACATATACACGACCCCATCCTCATGTATCGTATACCCTTGTTAACCTGGTTTGCTCTCTCCTCCCAGTGTTTTCTGCTCTCTACTATGTTTCCTCACCTCGGTGCTGGTCCCCCTCCTTGTAATATCATGTCTTATCACTCCCCTCTGCCAAATATTCAAAAACAACTTCACACCTGTTTCCATCTTTTCCCATCCATGTCCAGAAGATCTGTTTGGAACCATTTCAGATCACAATAAACAGTCACTTCTTATAATCTCTATCAGTGATGTGAGACTTTTTCACATATTGCCTAAGGCAACCCTTTGGAGTAATCTTATTATGCAACTTACTACTACTGATTAATTCGTCTATGTAGTCTATACACTTCACCCCATCTTTAGAGAAAGGAGACCATGTAGTTGGTTTCTGTTTCCTAAGCAATATTGTCTGTCACTGTGCCTTCTATATACACCACCACTAAATCTCAATTTGTTGGTTATTACTGATTGACTGCAAGGATAATAATACCAAGATGATGAAACGTATCTCTAACTTTCAGGGGTGATCCAGAGAAATTCCAGAGAACCTTTCTCAGCAAGGGGATTGACAATATGACCAAAGTGATACACAACTTAGCAAACGAAACCAACCACTGCTATTCATCATTCTGACGGTGAGCCACCAGTTTGCAGCCACGGGCATGTGGACAATATGTAATAAGGTGGTTTATATTCCAAAGAATGATTTGCTTTTGTCATCTACATATGATAGATTGGATGCATTCTTATCTGTCCTAACCTTCATGTTAACACCTGAATCTGAAATCCTTGAAGATGACAAAGGGCATTATAAAACAAGCAAACAAACAAACAAAAAAACAGAGTCGATGATAATGTGCATACGAATGCAGCCTTGTTTGGTGCTATTAGTCACTGTAAAAGCATTTGCTATCTCTGTCTGCATCTATACATCTCACCATCATCTCCTCTCGGAGTAAACAAATGTTGCTTATAAACTTTTGTACACAGCCTCTCTTTGCAGGATTTTCTGACTCACCAAGTGCTAAACGGAATCAAGTACCTTGTTGAAACCAAGTATGTGCCACACAACTTAGGATTATTCTGAGGACTGTACTAGGGATGGTGTGACTAAATATCTTAAGCATGATACCTATTTTCTTTGAAACCTGAAAGAATAATACGTCTGGTTGTTATCCTGGCATGCACAGTTCCAATAATGCCCATGTAACCACACAGCTGATGTGCCTCTGAAATCCTGGAGAATGTCTTCTACCTTCCAAAGCCTGAGGCAACCTCTATTGGGTTGCTATTGACCCTGGTGGCAGATTTCCATAAAACTTTAATCACTACCAGGTGATACACCAATGATTCTTTGATGGGAAAAATATGAATATATCTCTATATAAGTATAATGTTATCTGTTATTTGAGTTTATACCTGATACTAGTCACAAGGTGTATTTATTAACTTTGAAAATGGTAACTGAATTAGAGACCGTCTATCATCAACATTGAGAAAAAGATCCACATTAATAACAAAAAAAGCTATTATTTATTTGTGATTGCCTACTATGTGCTAGGACCTATTCTAAACACTTTATATTTATTATTTTATTTCATCCCTGTAACAATTCTATGAGGTATGTACTACTATTGTCACCATTTTACAGATAAGGAAACTGAGGAACAGAAAGGATCAGTACCTTTTCCCGGGCTTGACAACTAGCTTGGAAAAGTTAGCATTTGAAACCAAGCAGTTTGACAGTAAGTCAAATATTCTTAGTGATTATGTTATACTATTTTTCATTTATTTAGTTTCATTCTTAAATTGGGAAATTAAGATATCACTAACTATAAACAATCTTGCCACATTAGAGAGCAAATGGCATCAGAGAGTCTCATGACTCCAAATATATGGAATTCAATGATTTGGTTTACAAGTAGGTGTCTAGTATTAGTAATTCTGAGTTTTCCCAACAGGCAAGGAACCTTCATCTTGCAACAAAACATATCCCAAGCAATTATTTGAACTCTGGACTTGGAAAAGACAAACAATATGTCTGACTAGATAGTTAAAGCTAAACCAAGTACAGAATCACCAAGAATGCTCCAGGCAGAAGGTACTAGTTAAACCATTACAGCTACTTTTTTTAATTGCTTCTGCTTCTCTAACATAGGGAAAAGATGCACTAATCAATATCCCATTTTGACCTACTTCAAGCATGACCTTTAAGGCAACTCTCATACAAGCTTCACTGTTAACATATTCACTAAATGACTAGCAAAACATTTCTTTGGTGAGTGTTCTGATTGGAGAGCAAAGTCAGGGATCAGCCTCAGAATTAATGCTGAGTTTACTAACTATAAACTAAGGGCCATTGGCCTTCTGTAGCTCCTCTGTATTTCTCTAGCACGTAAGACTCTAAACCATTCACTTGGTTTTAAAATTCGCTTGGTGTTATCATTATTTTAATTTATTTGTATCCACATTTTTGCATGCCTTTATCTTACATCACCAGCATCACATTCTTTTTCTTTTTTTTTATTGTTATTTATATATATTTTACATTGTGTATATTCCCCTTGGGTAACCCACCACAGATTCACCCGTAACCCATCACCATCGTCCCTTAAGCCCTTTTCTTTTTTTTCTTTTATTTTTTTAAAGATTTATTCTATGCATACAAGCTGGGGTACAGACCAGAGGTGTGGGGCGGAAAGAGGGTTCACCAGAGACAGAGTGGGGAGCAGCACAGGCAGATTGACGGAAACACTGCTGAGGGGAGCAGCGGGCTAGGCAGTAGAGGTCTGCCATGCCATATGGGAATCTCCCTGGCTGGGCATCGAACTCCCTTCGCCGCTGCCGATAGCTCCACAGCACAGCGCCTAACCCCACAAGCTAACCCCACAGCACATGCCTAATCGCTGTGCCACTGGGGAGGCCCCCTTACGCCCTTTTCTTCCCCATTTTGGGCCCTTATCCCGCCCCTCCCTTGCTGGGTGTCTCTCTCTTGTTTGGTTCCGCTATATTCCTGTTATAAGTGACACCATTCGATATTTTTCTCTTTCTTTCTGGCTTATTTCGCTGAGCAAAATCCCTTTTAGCTCCATCCAGGTCAGCATCACATTCTTGAACCATCTCTACATTGTGAATTCTGAGTCTTGTCAAGTGGCCCGATGCTGTCTTGGTTGTTGGTCTCTCTGTTTATAGGGAAAGCCTCGGAGTGAACAAATAACAAAGCAGGTGGCACCAAGACAAGTTCCCTAGTTATCCTGTCCTTGTAATTATCTGATATGTGGGTATTTTTAAAATTATTATTGCTCCTGATCTGCAATGATCATTGCAGATCTGAAGGCAAAAAAGGTATATATGTAGTTTTTTCATGTCATTTGTTAGCGCTTACAAATGTTACCCACTGCTTATGCATGTCACACAAAACAAAAGAAAATGCAGACTCTACTGTGCAGACTCTACTTTATACTTAGGTAGGAGAGGTAAATCCTTGCAGAGTTTCTGGCTGGCATGCTAAATAAAGAAATGCGAGGTATCACTAGGTATCACTAGGTATCACTAGGGCGAACCACGCTAGTTCAGAGAGGATCGCTGTGACCAACAGGAAAGTATTCTAGATAGAAAGAACCACTGAAGCAAAGTCCTGGGTCATGAAACAGCAAGCGTGTCGAGGGAGCAGTAGGGAGATGGAAAATATGAGAGGAAGATGGTAGGTGTGTTGGAGGAAGTTGGATTATATATTTCCTGAATCTGCACTCCCCACCCCCAACTTGTTTACCAAGACATATATTTTCCCTCCTAATATTTTCCTCTAATATTATTTCCCTCCTAATCTACCCTTTCTTCTATCTTCCTCCTTCTCTACCCTTATTATTATTGGCCCACTGTGGGAAATAAATTATTTTAAAAGCAAGTTTTATTATGCCAGAAGAACTTGGAGAATCATTGTCTATATGTTGAAAGAATAAGCTTTCTGTGGTTGGGCCTCTGTTCATCTGGCCATCCCTGTCTTTGACCTCCTCCTCTGCTTCCAGGTGCCAACATGAAGGTTTGACTGGAGCCTGTCCCATCATGCCTTTGGGACCCTCCCTCTCTCTTAGCTCCTTCTTTATTATATGACCGATCAACTCCTCTTCAGCTAGAAGTAATTCCATCAATGGGGCCTTGGCTTATTCTCCAGGCAGGAAAGCTGCCCTGTCCTTCCTTCTCCTTGTGCACATTCACGGTGGCTCGGAACCTATAGTTCGCAATTGCTGGTTTGCAGCACTGTGTCCCCCTCAGAATACAAGCTCTTTGAGAGCAAGGACTGTGTGTTAAAAATTCCAATCCTAGCTCCTTGCCTCATAATAGGTGCTCATTTTCTGTGTGTGAATGAGGGGCAAAAAGAGAGTGAGAAAATGTGAATTATTGCTACTGTTTCCCCAGAGACGGTAATAATAAGCCCAGAGTAACAGAGCATGTAGATCAAACAGTACAGTTAAATCCAGCTTGACTAACAGTCATGTTCCCATGTGGGGCAAGCCTTCTCTCTGACCAGGTGGACTCCAGCTAATAGGATGTGGTGTTGCAAGTAATTAACACAACAGTCCTTACTGGGAGGGTGGCGGGGCTGTTGTTAGGCTGCCAGCCCGATTCCACCAGTAACACAAGCCTCAGGAGAGTGCCTGGTAAAAGTGTCTTCACTATCTCAATTCCACAGCTAATCAGAGAGGACTACTTGGGTTATAAAACCATTACATGCCAAGATTATGTCCCTGTAGGATCTAGTAAACAGTCAGTGCCTATTAAATGTTCACTATTAATATAACCTTTTCACTAAAAGAGAAGGGAATCAGTGAAACCACAAACCTAGCATGCTAATTAATTCTCTGTGTGAAAAGGAGTGCTAATCTCCATTTTAAAGCATCAATCATGGAAAATAAACTGAAATGTGACCAGATTTTAAAATGCTACTTGTTCTAAAATCAGATGTAAATGAAAGCTTCTAGGATTCTGCAAGAGGCGATTATGTGGAGCTAAGAAACCCCATTTAAACTCAATCTTCTAGGAAACTTTAAAATACTTTTTTCCAGTTTGAAACTGTTCCCTAATATCACCCTTCATATGCTTTCCTTGTCTAAGAAGCTTTGCTCTATAAAAATTTCTCCCAATTTCTAAGTGAAATATTACAGAATTTCCCAGAAGCATTAGCGACGGTTCCTTAGCAACTGTTGATATGTCTCAAAACAACCTGAGATGATCTTCTCTGAGACATGTAGTCTCTCCCTCTCTCTGCTAACAGAATTCCACAATATGGCACAAAAGATTCGTGTGGCTAAAAATAGCTTCCGACACACATTTTTAAAGTTGACGGGAGTCTTAATGATTTAAGTCTTCCATATCACAGCGTTGGGTAGGTGTGCCTCAGCAACAGTATAGCAAAGGGTTTTGTGCAGAGAGATTTTAGAATCTTTTTCTTTTTAATCACACTATTAACACTCTTGACATTTCAGAAATAATGTTTATCGATTTTGGTGTTAGCACTCCCATAAATTAAGTGATGTAATGGACGGGATTATTGTGGTACCATAAAGAATGTGTCATTCAGATTGTTAACTACATATTAGAAAAAGCACAAACTCTGTATTCATGTAAAAATAGCCCCAGATCTGGATAGTAAATAGGAGGTGTAGGAAATTGACATATTTCAGTGGTGATGTGTCTGTATCCACCTTCTCTCCTGGCTGTTGTACCAAAAACCACTGAACTTGTTTAATAAAAGCAAGCTACAGTAGACTGCATCTCTCTCTCTCTCTCTCACACACACACACACACACACACACACACACACAGAAGAAAATATGATATGTGAATTTAAGGTTTTTCACCCCAAAGAAGTCATTAAAATGAAAAGTATTGGTAATGGAGAAGAAAATATTTAGAATTTGTCACAGAAAAGAACCATATGGTGCAGACAGCAAAACGGTCTTTAATAATCCCTAATGTGTGGGACAATAAGCTTCCACAAGGAACTTGCCTTACTTATATACTGAAAGAAGAGTCAAAATCCAATGCAATCCAAATCTGTCATTATGGTTCTGGATAAGGATAGATTAAAACTGGAAATAGTGACACCATGAAGTAATGATGCGTGTGTCTGTGTGTGTGTCTGTGTTTGTGTGTTAGGACAGATGTGGATAAGCATTGTACTTACACCTTGTAGGGTTATTATGAGGAGTAAATGAGTTAATGCACACAAACAACACAGCACTTGGCACACAGCAAATGATAAATTAACGTTAGCTGTGATAATCGCCATCATTATCGCCATCAGTTCCTCCACATTACATGGAAGGGCACTGAGTTTCCTGGGAAGTTAGGTAACTTACTCCATGTCACACAGCTATCAAGGATATAGGCAGAGAGTGCTTCCTGTCTAATTGCAAAGCCCCTGACCTCTACAATTTCACTAATAAATCAAAATATTCTTACAGAGGTGTAAGCATTTTCCGTCTACGAAACAGTTTTCAAGTAAAAAGAGAATGTTGTTGACTATCATCTTCATTCTCATAGTTGCAAACTTAAATAAGTCTAATGGAAACTCCTAATAGCATTAGTTTTATTGGCTAAGCAGATTAGAATGAACTATCGCTAGGCTAGGACATTTCCTGGTTATAGAGCAAGTATCTAGAAGTAGCTTTTGCTGAAGTGTTGCCAGTCTGCCATTGATCTCCCATCCCATCCGTGTCTAATTAGCATTCTTGAAACCACACATGTTGCTGAGGTGACTAACTTGATTACGCTATTTTAAAACAGTAACATTACTGTGGATATAATGAATATTTTTTTCATATGAGAACATCAAAATCCATTTATTAATAATCCATCAAATAAGTCTGGATATAAATTAATAATATGTGTCTGTGTTCTGGTTTGGATATGAGAAAGGCAAGTTACTTGAAAACAAAAGGGCAGAAGATTTATTTTTAGTCCAGGATATACTTAGAGCTAATAGTCCTAAGCCAGTATGGCTCAGGGCCAGAGCAAAATTCACTAATTTGAATCTCTTTTTGTTGCCCTTCCTCTTTACTCTCAAACAGACAAGCTAATAAGCAGTGGGGACATATCTGGGATCTACAGAATATTTCTGCAGTTTCTATTTTCTAAATCATCAAGCTGTTCTTTAGTTTTATAGAGCAGTTTTTCAATTGTCGAGGATCTTTCTGCAGAAAGGCAATTTGATTTCTATCCTTGGCTTTTCGATTTTACATTCCATCATCACTAAACATTGATTAAGCCTGCTGCAATACACTCCCTTGTATTTGGGTCTTTGAATTCTCAGAAGGTCATTATCTATTACAATGTAACAATCTCGAACTACTTTTAAAATATGGCCAATGCAGGTACTGTATTTGTCCCTATTAACATTCTATTGTTGTCCAGGAAAAAAATGCACTGATATTTCTTAACAAATATGACACTTAATTCAAATGTTTTTTTTTTTTTTGAAAGATACATGAAAATTAGTATTCTCTTTCTGAGAATGTCATCATTAAAAAAGCCTCAAGGTCTGGTAGGCAGTGTCTAAAATGGCTCAATAATCCTTTTCTTCTGATATTCATTTCCTGTGTAATCTCTTCTCCCTGCATGTGTCTGAACCCATAACATGCTGCTAAAGAAGAGAATATGGCCAGGGATGGAGTGTTGCTTCCATGATTAGGCTACGTAAGGCTGTGACTTCTGCTATACAAGCACTCTCACTCACATTGGCCCTCTTTCTTGCCCTCTCACTCTTCCCCTGACGGAGACATCAGTCATGTGGTGAGATGCCCACTTGGACAGATCCATTGGCAAGGAACTGAGGGAGGCCTCACTCCAAAAATCCATGAAGAACCAATTTCTGCCAACTGTTCCCTGAGTCAGCTAGAATGTAGATCCTTCCCAGTAGAGCCTTGAGATGTCAGCGGCCCATAGGCTCCCATTGAACCTATGTTCCTGGCCCCAGGCAAACGGAAAGTAATAAATGTTCTAAGTCACTAAGTTTGGGGGTAATTTGCTATACAACAGCGAATAACAAATTAAAGTTCTAAATTACATACTAAATTTCATACTATGTGGCAAATATTTAACATGACCCTCTTCTGTGCCAGGCACCTGGCTAGGCTCTGGGAATGCTGTGAAGAATGAATCACACTTGACCTTGCCGTCTGGCCCCAGGGGAATTGTGCCTTTCCCTGGCTGCCAGAGTGCATTTGGGTCCCCTCAGAAATTCTGATGCCATTTTCAAGAGAGGCCCCCTGAAGAGATATACTCTCTTAGAGAAAACCTTTGATAAGATGCAGCCTGGTCAGCACAACTACCCTTGGCTCCAAGGGGCTTCTTCCCAGGTACAAGAGCCATGTGTAGAAAGTGACACCTTATTACTCGGATTCTTTTACCCACGAAGGATAAGAACAAGACTTGAATAAATTTTTCTCATATTAAAAAAAAAACTTATCCCATTAGTCTAATCATAATAGTAATTATAATTGGAACTCAATTATAATTGTTGCAACAACAATGCTACTGCAAATCTTTTGTAAATTAGTAGTCTTCATCTGTGTCTACTAAATTATTCCTATCAAGCTTACAAAGTATCATACATTTAGCTCATTATCATGCCTATTTTTGTTATAGTTTCAACTATCAAATTGTCAACTATATTTACACTACCTTCGGAATTTTGAAGCATATTCTTCTGGTGGCATCTGTATTTTTGAAGATCAGTAATATATTTAGAAACATTTTATGCCATTCATATTCAAATATCTGAAGATTATGAAGTAGCATTCAAAGATTACCATGTGGAGGGCCGTAGGTATGAGTAGACAGCTTATTCTTTTAGCATATGGCTGTAAACTCAGGCCAGTGAAGAGTTCAGGCAGTATGCAGGGGTGACAGTGAGGCAGAACCACAAAACCAAACTGGGAAATCAGTGCCAAATGATTGGGGTCAAATTTGTTCAAAAGTTACCTTAAAATATTGTATCTGTAAGCCCAATTCTGGCTTGAACAATTCAGAAAGAATGTGTGACCAGAACAGAGTGAATTAACAGAAATTGGGGGAGGTGGAATTGAGAGAGCAGATTTAGGCAATGCTCATGTAGCATCATCTAGTACAGAGAATTCTGGGAGCGTTCACCTACCTGTGTACTCCAGGCTGACCACTGGCTGTAACGCTGAGCACAGAACACATGGGCCCTGCTCTCGCAAACCCTACATTCTCGTAGACCGGGAAACAAAAAGATTTAGTCTCATCGACAGGAGTATGCATGGTGAAGTTGCTACAACTACCCAGGTTAGATGCTACCTTTAAAATCATCTCACTCTTCTCACTGTGCTTCTAGATTCACCAGAAAATACTCTGTTCTGTGCCCTGGACCCTAAACCGTCGTCCTTCTCAAGGGTGTGACTCCTGTGGCCCTTTCTTTCCATCATCATGGCTCCCTCTACCGACCCTCCCATAACTATGCAAGCACCTTTATTATCAACAGTCATGGGGAACCTTCCCTTCAAAGATCATGAGCAAATACTTCATAGACAGGTAGGAACAAGCATCTAAATATTTGAAAGGATACTCAAGCCCACTCATACGAAGATTCATGCAAATTAACACTATATTGAAATGTCATTTATATGCTAGTGCTATATTAACAAAGACAAAAGTTTTGAAACTCGATGAATTGAAAAGGGTAGGGGGAAAGGGCATTTTTTTTAATTGAGGTAATACATTATAACATATATAAGTTTCAGATATCATCATTATAATCAACTTGTGTATATGCCACATTAAGGTCACTGTTAAAAGTTCAAATCTATCCTTCACCAAAAAGGGGTATTTTCATACTGTTACAGGGCAGGGAGAGGGGCACCCCAAAACCCCCAAACCTGCCCATTCTAAATGGGTTCTCGCATCCGCCACATCAGGACAAAACATATAAGACCTTTAGTAAAAAGAAACTTTAATATAATTAGTGTAATAATACAGAAAAGACAAAGAATAATAGTTTCCAAACTAAGCAGCCAAAGTTACCCATCACCTTGTGGGCAAAAGCCCACCCAAATGGGATTGGCCCAAAAGCCTGCCACATGTCTAAAGCACCTTTCAGCAGGGACCCACAGAAAAGGGTTAGAAACAGTCAGACAAGTCTGTGAGGAAAAGAGCAAAATCAAAATTAAGATTAACGTTGCCATTGTTAAGCTCTCCACGGGTCTCTCACCCACATCTGTCTCAATTAGTCCAGACCAGTGCAGATTCTTTACATGTCTCTCTGCTCCTTGTACCTCTTCTGGTTCTCCATCCTCTTCCTTCCTTCTTCTGTTTTCTCTCTCTCCTTCTCAACTCCACTCTCCCTTGGGTGGGGCAGGGAACCTGGAACACTCCCCTTTCCTGAAGACCACCCTCTTATAATACTATGCTAGTGAGAGCAAATAGGTATGACATTGATGGAGTTAAATTTGATAATAACTAGAAAAACTAATAAATTCATGTGCCTTTTGGCCCAGGAACTCCATTTCTTAGGTTCATCCTGTGTTAGATCTATAAGTATGTATTAGAATTCCCCCCAGGATTTTGTAGAACTCACGTGTCTACATTTTCTTCCTAGGTGGTTCTATCCAGCTCCATGACTTTAAGTACGTTTTATAGGTCAGGGACTCTAAAGTTAAACTTTCAACTTAGAGACTTCTATACTAGTTTATTTAAACACCCTATTGATAGTTTGATGGCATCTCAATGAAAGGTGACTCAAATTAGATTGATTTTTCTCTCCAAATCCACCCTTCCGCTCATCTAGTTTTTCTCATTTCAATAAATGATTCCATGATCCTCTCAATTTCTTAGGCAGCAAACTAGCAATATCTGTGATTTCACTTAATCCTGAACTTTACACCTCTATTTATTCCTTGATTTTATTCCACTTTTAACTTAGCTTGAAAATACTGACTTTGCTTCTCATTCTCCAATGTTTCTATTACACGTCCTTCTGGAAAGAGGCAGGTCCACTCTTCCTACAGGAACAGGAGTGAAGGCAGACTGCCTGGGTAGGGATGTCCATTAGCTCATGCATCGGTGCTGAGGAGATGAGGAGGCTTTCTCCTGAATTTATCTTCACTGTGAGGTGTGAGTGAGGGAGAAACAGGGGCCTGAATTATGAGAGGAAAAGACGGAAATAATTCTTGGGGTCTGGGAAAGTGAACTTCCTAAGGCTAGGATGACTTAGCAGTTCTGACTGTCCCCTTGATCTGTGGTCATCAGTTTGAAGTAAGCCTTGCCAACATGGTTGTGTGATTTTTCTCCACAGATGTTCAGCTATTTGGATGTGGGGACAGTATGAGAGGTATACAGGATCGTAAAGGGTTTGAAAGAGAATGATTATTGGCCTGGGCCATAATCGCTGGGAATGGAGAGATGTAAGAATGCTAAGGTGTAGAGGTGGTAATGATAAAAAGGGGACAAATAAATGGAATGAAGGACTCAGTGAAGTGGGGACATTGCTAGAATGGAAGTACCTGGGTAAGAGAGTGAGGGGCGTTCACTGGAGGGCATCAGGGCAATCAGGAGAATAGGAGCTGCACTTGCCCAGTCTCCACGGTGCTAGGGCGTCACATGCCCTTTCATGTGTCTGAAAGGGCAGTTTAAGAAGTGCAGGAAAGAGAAGGTTGCAGGGGAAGCAAGATCCCTTGGAGAGAGTCAGGAGTTAGGTGAAATCAATGGCTGAAAGAAACATTCAGTGGAAAGATTGCGAATTTTGGAAATTTTCATTAAGAGAGTGAAAAATACAGCATGGAGAGAAAAATAGAGAACAGAGTCAGTGCAGAGAAAGGACAGAGAATGGACATGGGGACCAGGAGAGTGTGGGTGAGTGGAGGCCCTTCATCATGAGCAAGGAATAATCCTGGACCTGTAGGCTACATGTACAAAATAATAAAATCATAACACAGTATAAGATTTGAAGCAATTAGGCAGTTTCAAAAATGTGTACTGTACAATAGTCCACAGGATAGTAAATACCTAGCAGATAATACTGCAACTGGTTCCCTTTGGACTTCAGATTTTAGAATCGCTTTGTATACTGTATAAAGCTAGTTCAGTGTTTTACAATTGGGAGTTATTGTGCTGAAATTAAAACCCAGAAGTTTTCTTTATGATGATAAGCCTACATCTCTACAGGAGATGTAGAGATCTATAGGATCTCTACAGGAGAAACTTTAAATTCTAATTAAACTTCTAAATTAACCCAAATGGAAGCCCAGCTGATTTAATAGAATCCTAGAACTTCAAATTATATGGAAACCTAGATGTCATCTAGTTCAACCAACCCCATTCCAAAGGGGGGAAAACAAACAAAAAAAACTTGTGCATTAACCCTCCACTCCTCCAAACTCTTCAACTTCCTCAGCTTTTTTCAGCATATATCCTTTAACTCTTATCCTGACTAAAATCTGACAGCCTTCCTCCCTCCCTCCATTTCCTGACTGTTTCCCTCACAGTCCTCTCAAATAGAAAATCAGTGCCTGGAAGTGGGGTAAAGTGATCCCTCCCCACAGCCTATTCCAAACAGTTTCCCTTTTCAAATGCCCTCGGTCAAATGTGGCTGTGGCTAGAATGGACTGGCCTAGGAACTAGGGAAGCTAGAAAAATATTTTAATGACATATTTGAAGGGTGTGGAGAGTTACAAAGACATGGGATTGTAGGGCAAAAAAATGAGGAAAGGCAGGTCAGTGGAGTGAGTCTTTTTTGTTGTGATTGTGATTCTGCAAATTCAGGGTCTACCAAGGAAGAGAGGCCTTGGTAAGCGTATGAGGATTTTGGATGAGGTTTGGAGAGACTACATTTTAAAAGTAAGGGTATTGTAAACAGATCAGCCCTTTTAGCAACTGAAGCCCAGCTTCGAAACTTCAATCCCTAGCTGGATGAATGTGATCAGAAATTGCAAGTGCCCCAGGCTAGCTGCCTGCCTAAAGCAGAAATAAATCCTCTCTGGAGAAAAATAACATTTCACAGAGCCTTAAATTATCTCTGTAAAATTTTTATATGCACAACATCTGGCTCCTAGTAAAAAGAACCTATTAAATATATATATGGAGAGACTTGAGCAAAACCCAAGAGAAAAAACAGACAATAGAAGCAACCTACATGATCCAGATAAAGAAGTTAGAGGACATGAACTTCAGACTTCAATTAGTATGTTCTAGACAATCTTGAGTATTTTGGTAGGGAATCAGGATGTTTTTAATGAACTAAGGAAAAAAACATTGGACCTAAAAACACTATAATTTATAACTCAATTAAAGGTTTTCTAAACAGATTTACATAGAAGAAACTGGAAAAAACTTCAGGAAAAAAGAAATCCAGAATGAAGCACAAAGAAACAGAAGAGGTGGGGGTAGGGGGAGCATATAAAAGACAAAAGAAATAAACTGAAGAATTCTTTTGGGATTACCAAAAGAGTATAGAGAACCTGGGGCTGAAGCAATAATACATAAAGAGAAAAATGGCCAAGAATTAAAAAAAAAAAATCACAGATTCAACGAAAACCATGAATCTCAATGCATACACATAAAGACTACAACACATAGACATATTTTTTAAAAAACTGAAAAACCAAGACATTAATCCTGAAATCAAAGAAAAAAGATTACCTTCTCCCAAGCCATAATTATACTGATAGCTGAGTAGTGCCATATCTGTTGAAGATATCAAATATTTATTTAAAAAATGTTCCTGTGAAGAAACTCCAAACCAGATGACTTCACTGTTAAATTCTCCCAAACATTTTGAGAATAACTCCAATACAACATTAACGGCCCCAGAGAGCAGAAGAATAGAATAGAAGAAGATCCCTTTCCAATCCAGTTTATAAAGACAACATATGCTTGATATCTAAAACCGACAAGGACATCATAAGTAAAAAAAAACAGTCTTATGAATATGAATAAAAATTTCCTAAAATATGTTAGCAAACTAAATTCAGAAAGCCATTAAAAGGATAGTGTTTAAAATTTAGTTGCAAGTTGTTCCCAGGAATGCAAAGTTTACTAAACATTTGAAAATCAATCGATATAGTTCGCTATATTAAAAGAGAAAAATAATTTGATCATCCTAAAATATGCAGATACAGCAATTAGTTAAAAAAAAAATCAACATCCCCAAACACTAAGTAAACTAGAAATAGGAGGAAACTTCCTAAATCAGATAAATACCTGTAATAAAACTTAATACAAACCTCAAACTTAAAATATTAAAGTTTTCCTTCTGAAATTGGGAATGAGGTGCCTGTATTTCCACTTCCATTCAACAATGTACTGCAGGCTTTAGACAAAGCAAGAAGCTAAGAACATTCAACAAAATATGTCAAATCTATAAGTAGGATAAGAATGTTAAAATTTTAAACTAAATTAGTAGAGGGAAGTACCATATTCATGGACTGAAAAAGTCAATATTGTAAAAATTTTCATTCTCTACAGATTGATCTCTAGATCTAATTTGTAACCAGAGTCCCAGCATATTGTGGAAATTGACAAGCTGCCATAAAAGTTAAAAAGTTCTACACATATATGGAAACTTAATATATAACAAAGATGCTAGAGCAATGTAGAAAGGACAATCTTTTTAATAAATGGTGCTGTGTCAACTGATATCCTCATGAAAAAAAAAAAAGAAATTGAACCCCTTACCATAAATAAAACCAGCTTCCAGTGTGGCTCATGGAAAATAATCTGATAAGACAAAACTATTAAGAATCTAGATAACAAAGCTGCCCAGTATAACAACTAATAACCATATGTGGTTATATAAATTTAATAAATTTAAATAAATTTGAAATTCAGTTCCTTAGTCTCACTAGCTAGATTTCTGGGGCTTAACAGAATAGGCAGCCAGTGACTATCTCTGAGCTGTACAGACACAAACATTTGTGTCTTTGCAAAAAGTTCTATTACAAAGATTTCTTCATGACCTTGGGGAAGACACTTATATCAGTCTACAAAAAGTACAAATATAGAGGAAAAGATTAATATATTAGACTACATTAAAACTAAGAACTCTGCTTATCAAAATATACCAGTAAGGACTAATCATAGGTCAGGCTACCAAGCAGGAGAAACTATTTGATACATATATAGCCACCAAGAAATGCATAGCCCAAATATAAGAAGACATCTATAAATCAGTAAGAATGATAGACAATCCAATAGAAAAAAATGGCAGTAGACCTGAACAGGTGATTCATAATAGAATGCATCAACCTAATTAATGATCAGAGAAATTAAATTTAAAACACAATGAAATATAAAAACACATCCACCAGGATGGCTAAATTTAAGTAGAGTGTCAACATTGATCAATAATCAAAATATGGAGCAACTGAAACCCATGCTGCTGAAAGGAATATACATTGATCCAATAGTCTTAGAAAACTAAAGTTGAATATACGCATATCTTACGGTCCAGCAATTCTAATCTTGGTATATACCCAACAGAAATGCATACATGTATGCATCAAAAGACAAGATCATAAGAGATCATAGTTAAAACTTGGGAGTGGAGGAAATTGTAGAAAGAGAAAAAAGATCAGTAATGGCATAATCATATCACAAAATAAGGGACTCTCCAGCAGTAAAAAATAAAAGCCTGTTACATGTGGCAACATGGAAGATCTCACAAGCGTAATATTTTCCTTAAGTAGCCAGAATTAAAAGACTACACATAAAGTACACGATTTCATTTACTTAGATTACAGAGAACAGGGAAAACTATTAGAAGGTTTTAGAAATTCAATAACAGTTTCATTTATAGAGATGGGAGACAAAATGATTGGGAGTCGGAATGTGGTGAGGACTTCTGAGATTTTAGAAATGTATTTATTGTCTACAGTGGCTATAGATACAGAATCAGCATTTAGTAACTAATGATGTGTAAATTTCTGATTTGGGTACTTTTGTGAATATATGTTACACTTCAATAAAATATTTTAAAAATCAGCTTCTTTGATGCATGTACCTTCCCTCTCTAGTACCATTTACCTCCTCCTCACTGCTGTAATTATTTACTGACCTCACCTCACTAAGACTTTGGCATATGATTCACAGTCTCAAGTCCCTATGATCACCCAAAGTGCCTTTTCCATCTACATGGATGGTCCATGCAACACCATGGACTCTCTTTCTTGAGGTCCACTTCAACTAAGCACCCCAACTGCCATGCTGAAGAACTGATCAATTCCCAGAGTCACTCTCTAAAACCATTCTCAGGTTGAAATAGCCTATCTTTTCAGATCTCTTACACAACTGTTGGCAAGATTTCAGATCTTTGACTTTATGAGAAACCTTTGGATTACATTTTCAATGACTATACCTCTTCTTTACTAAACTTAAATTCTATTCTTTGTCACTCAAATCATTTCTTACCAACAGTCTCAACTTCCTTGTTTATTGTCTCTCCATCTTAACAACTGGCAAAAATCCCAATTTTGGCTGACTCTAGTTGGTACTTCATCCAGATTGCCAAGCACTGCTTAAGAAGATCACAAAACTTGGCATTGTTCAAGTGGCCTCTCAATGCTTCCTGCTTGTCCTGACATATTTCTCTAATCTCCTCTTCCATCCCCTGGAAGGAAGTCAAGTCTTCTCCATTCTTTCTAATGTTCTGAAATCCCTCTTAGGGAACAAATGAGTTTGCTTCCAACTTTATAGAAAAAAATAGAAACCATAAAATACCCTTTCCGCCAAACTAAAAATACATCTGAATCTATAACCATATTTTGTTCTCTGTAACTTTCGTCACAATGGAAGAAACAATCTCTTGTCCGTTTACCACCCCCATTTTCTGGGACTTCGTTCCTTCCTTCCTAAATATTTTTTAATAAGCAAGCCTCATTTCTTTAGGTCAGAATACTGAGAGTAACACAACACACAGCACAGCTCAGCGGCAGGTGAAGTCAGCTGTCCTCTGCCATCTCTGTCCATCTCTCTCTACGCCTTTTTCCTATTAGTTTTTAAAACACTAAAGTTTTTTCCATCAATATTAATGAAAAAATAACCCTCTGCACGAATTATCCTATGTTCCTTTCCGAATTCTTAATGACTCACATTTTAGTTTTAAAACTTAGGAAATTAATTAAAAAGAAAGTTTGAGATAATCCTCACCAGTACAAAAGAACAAAAGTTCTAGCATGAAATAAATGTAGTTTGAATATTTTGAGCAAAATCAGTAAATATTCATCCAAAAAAATGTTTGCTTAAATTAAGTGAAATTGTCCCTTGGTTTTGGTGTTTTTTGTTTTGGTTTTAATAATGATAGAAATCATCCATTATGCCCAGTTAAAAATTCAACATTTTTACCAGACTTTTTTTCTAAAAAGAATGCAACATTATCATTTAGAATTGAAAAATCCGTGTGGCTGAAATAGATGATCAGAGAAATCTGTCTGTTTTTAACTGAAACATTTGCAGGAAAAACTAGGGGCAGATTAGCCTCATAATGCACCTGGGTAAGAGCTGAATGTACACAAGTACCTGGAAACGTTCAGGGCACATCATGCTCCTTACCTGCAGTTAAATGTCAATGATCAAATTAACTATCAAGTAATACTTCCACTGACAAAACTGGGATGTTTGGTCTTTAGAAAAGTCAATGTGAAAAGTCAAGCAAAAGAGCAATTAAATAAAGTTCCAAGCAAGTCCCCAAATCTCCAAATAGTACTAGAGACTATTCTAGTCCTGCTGCCTTCTGGGAATTTTTTTCCAATTAAGATACAACAGCTGCCTGTCCTTATATTTTTATAAAACCTCAGCCCATGGATTCAGAACAATAACCATTTAGACTATGGATTCAGGTTGTGGAATCTCTGCCTTGGGGAGTGAGTTTAAAGTTAAGGTCAAAACCACAGAAAATATAAAGCAAATGTGCATCCTTATCATAGTCTACACTTGAGTTTCTTTTGCTCACCTAAACTTGATCTAGTATTATTACTTAGAATGCTGAGGGGAAAAGATTTCAAATTGGGGAGGTAAGTCAAATGAAAATCCCAAGGGCTTTCACTGGCTTTCCAGCTGAATCCCCTTAATCAACCTCCCCAGCTCTTAAAGTCCCCCTCCCCATCTCCCAAGTTCCCTCATTTTTTTCCACTTGAAAACATGTGAGGGGGGCCTCCCTGGTGGCGCAACGGTTAAGGGTTGCGCTGTGGAGCTGTCGGGGGGCTGCCGGCTGAGTTCAATGCCCATCCCGGGAGATTCCCACATGGCACAGCAGGCTTCTCTTGCCTCGCCCCTGCTTCCCCTTCAGCAGTGTATTTTGGTTGATCTGCCTGTTCTGTCCCCCATTCTGTCTCTGGTGAACCCTCTCACCGCCCCACACCTCTGGCCTGCACCCCAGCTTGTATGCAAAAATAAATAAATCTTAATATATGTGTGTGTGTGTGTGTGTGTGTGTGTGTGTGTGTGTGAAGGCTTCTCCTTTCTAGGGACAGGGCACATGACATCATGCCCTAGAGAGAAATAACTAAAACCTAGAGAGAATATTCATAGATCAGGAATGCATGTTATTTCCTGCTAAACACCAACCCTTCTCAGGGCACTTGGGCTCAGCTGAAGTCAGTCACCTGAACCCCTGAATGGTACCTTGGTGTAGGTACAGAAATCATTGTATCTATAGAGACTGACGGACAGACAAAAAATAAGGGGTCCCTAAAATTTCTAAACCATCACCTGAAAAGTGACACGGTCCTTAGGCAGGCTGGTCTGGAAATCCTCCCATTTCATGGTTGGTTAATACTGTACCTCAGATTTCTTTAGTTTCTGCCCAAATCTGGTTTAGAAGAGTTTGGGATGCTTGGATAGATTGTGCCCAATTTGGGCATAGAATATTGTTTTGCAGGGTAAACAGAAGTTATCAGGTTTTTTCTGCTCTCCCACTATGATCGACACCTGTGGTCTTACACGCATGTTTGACGGTGGCACCTGGAGTGTGGCGTGGGCGTGTGTGAGTGCGCGCACCTGAGCTGAGAGGCTGAGCGTATAAGTGGCAGCAGGACCCAGAGGTGGAGCGCCATACAGGGGAGTGCAGTAGAGACCAGTGAAGAGACCAAAGAGAGAAGATTCACGGGGGGCCAGGAGGCCTGCCTGCCTTGCACCTGGTTGCCTCACTACGAATGGTGTAGAAGATCACTAAAAACCTGAAAAAGCCATTGAGGGCTCCAGAACTCCTCCTTTACCCATTTGCCCAGATCATAGAAAACCTGCTCTGTGCCTTCCTGGTGCTACAGTTTGTAAAGAAGAAGAAAAGAATTTTCCTCTAGAAATGTGAAGAACTAAGACCAAGGTCAATGTTGGCAAGAGTGAGCTGAGGGGGGCACATCAGGCAGACACTCTCAAGTACCAAAGTCTCGGGACCAGAGTGGGGTCAATACTAGTGCTGCGGCAGCAAAATGTTTGAGGCCAGGCAGGAAGTGAGAGCAGACTGCGCACAAGCAAGGAAGCAGCGTCCTTAGACATTCCCTGGGCTACCCTGGCACGTGTGCAGGCTGGTCACCTTTACTAAAGCACAAGTGAGCTGAATTAGTTTAAATGGTTGACGTTATTGGCAGCTGTGGAAACTTAAGATCTTTATTTTCCAAAGTTCAATGACTATATTTCTGATTCTAAGAGACCTCTGGAACATACCCAGCAGACCAAAGTTTGTCTCCAATAAAGTGCTAGGATGAAGAGCTAAATTCAAACACCCTATCAACTTCCCCCGGGCCATGTTGTTATTAGAAGTTACCTCAGTTGAAAAGAAATCAACTCTGAAATACCTGACACTGTGGAATATAAGAACCATTTTTATTCAGTCACTCCAAAAATTAACTTTTGTTGATGCACAGTTAGGTATGGTCACACCGATCCCAGTTAAGAACAAAAGGAATTTTTGCTGAGCAACCTGTCAGAAACAATGTGGTCTTATATATTCCTGAGTCAGCTCCCGCAAGAACTCTCCTTGCTAAGAAACAGGGCAATGTTAGTTGCCTAGCTTTAACCTGACATTCTTTAGAATTATATCTAGGCAATGTGTCCTTTAGCTCAGAAGTTTTCAAACAATTTAAAGTAGCAGAATACTTTCTGTAAATAAAACCTTACAAGAAAATCCCCCACCAAAAAACAAAACAACAACAACAAAAAAAAACAGAAGAAAGTGATGGTACTTTTACTGAAGTAAGGTGGAGAGCTCCAAAGACCTATCTCCTTGGCCACTTCTAAATATGTGCCCTCGTTCATACACCCTAATAAACACAAACAGTCCCAACATACCCCCACTGACACATGGGCTTTCTTTGGCCAGTGTGAAAGCCAGTTAGCTGACAAAATAATTTTCAGTTGTAGAGCACATGAAATGACAATGATTTGATTAAAGTTCCATAGTAGAACAAAGACCTTTTTTAAGAAGATTACTCCCGTATTAGTCACATCTGCAGCTATTTTGATCATCGGGCCAAACTTGTGTAAAGTTATAACTTAATTCTCTTAAATAAAAATTCAAGGGGAAACATTGTTCACATATTCAGGAGACAAGCACTATTGATCACTTAGCCTGGTGGTGATAAAGGCACTGACATCCAACATGCCTGTGAAGAATGTGAATTAAACGTGGAAATTAATTGCATTTCGTTGATTATTTCCACCATGAGACAGACTTTGGAAGCTCGAAAGTGATCATTTTACAGGACCTTTGAATGGATGGTCTCTTTTAACAGTTGCTTGCAATTAATTTAATTGTATGATGACTGGCAAAGAAGATGGAGGTGAGGAAGAATACTTCAGGAAACTTTTAACTGGTTACCTAAGCAACCTGCTGAGATCTAAGGTGCTGACTATCCTAGCTGATCTCTGGTAAAGGCTCCCCACTGACTATGTTAGCACATGTAAGTTTGATAAAGCTGCTCAACTGCCCTGAGAGTGTGTGAGGTACAGGCCGGTGCATAAAGACTATTTGAATAAGGCTGGCAGGAAGCAGCATAATAGAGGAAGCTATTTAGACATGTATGCAATTTAACTCTCTTCACTGGCAAGTGCTTTAGAAAATTGACATCTATAGTATTCAATGCTAGATGTAGTAGAGAAAATGCTAAGATAGAGCTAATCTCAATGGGCAACTAGGTACAGTGACAGGCCCAATACAAGTATACACTGTGGAGAGCCAGTGCTTGTGGCCAGGCTCAAGGAGAGGGTTCTAGCAGCACAGATAGTCTGCTGCTGTAGCCTTGGGATATCCCTCCCATGATCTGTCTACCCCATACCATGAAAAACAATTCTTCAAAATAGCCATCTAAAGCTGAAGATATTCCCTGAGGAAGGAAATTTACTACAAAAGTTATTTGAATCCTCTTTCCACTTTTATATAGAACTATAAAACTCTTTATCTAGTTAACTAAGTAAATATGACCCCCATGTACTCTATACCAGCTTCCTCAGTAAACTGTCAGTCTGAGTCAATGAATATACTGCTCTAGCAAACTTGAAGCGCAGCAATTCTTCTACAATGACCACTGTAGTGCTTTCTTTTCCTCAGAACAGAAATTATGTCTGCTGCATCTCCTTTCCACAGTATTTATGGATTAATGATGATAATAATAGGTCATATTCTTAGCATCCGCTATGTGCCAAGAATTATGCTAAGTACATCACATGCATTAACTCGTGTCATTATCACAACAGCCCAATGGGGTATTCCTTATAATAGCGCCAATATGGAAATAACTCCCCATAATGTGAATGAGGAAGTTGAAAGGTCAAATAACTTTGTCTTCTGTCACACTGCTAATAAGTAGAAGAATCTGTATAAAAACTGAAATATTCAAGTCCAAGTTCATAGAGATTTTAGAAGAAGAGAGTACTTTATTTCCTGTGATGGCAAGCACCCATCTTTCTGGGGGGTGACCTGCTTCTACTTAAATAATCCACGAATCCAGTGGATACTTGCTGCCAGGAGGAACAGCTCAAACACAACTGTGGGCACAAACCAAATTTGTCATTTTTGGAAGTTGTTTTTCAGGGCCCAAATGGATATTTTGAAAGTGTTTAAAATGTTAACTCTTGAATTGTTTGGAGGGTATATTCATAGCTACCTCATCCTAGCCAGACCCCTTCAGATACAGTTTTAGTCAATACGATATTCCAAACAAATCTTGTTATCTGGGAATGTCTGGGTAACACCAACTGACAAAATTTTGTAGTCCAAGATCCTATCTTCCAAGCTTACATGGAGCTAAGGGCTTCCATGGAGTCTATTCAGTCATTTGGGCAAATGTAATGAGCTTACAAAGAAAAGCCTCATCCTGTTGGCAGGTACTGCTGCAGGCTGCTTAGACAGCAGAAATAATGCCCAGTCTTGGCAAGAATGGAAATCAGACTATTTCTGACCATACTTAATTTCCCCAGTGTTTAAAATGTATGTGCCAATCAACTGCCAGGAAAACCTACAATTCAGCTATATAAGTAACTTCAGTGTTTAATTGTTTGATACATGGTTCCAACCAGAAGCCTGGTTAGCATCAGAATGTAACACAATTACTAAGAACAATTATGACCAGTGTCAGTGGGCAGCCGGGGAATGGGCACTCCCATCCACTGCTGGCAGAGGAATTAGTACAATTTTTCTGAAATTGGCAGAAGATTAGCTAACAAAATCTTTAAAAATAGATAATACTCATTGACTCACTTCTAAGAACTTATCCCCAAGAAGATAATCTGACAGCCACAGAAATTATATGTACTTATATGTACAAGGATCTTGGGAAGTGTTTATAAAACAATTAGAAAAGAACTCAATGGTCACAACATAAAATTGGTGAAAACAATGGCCTTACAATGGAATTCTTTACAGACATCAAAAGAGAAATTTTAATGTATTTAATATTAACTTGAAAAGATATCTGTGATTTAAGTTTCAAAAACCAGGTGCCTAGTATGATCTTGTTTGTGTATGTACATGTTTACATATAATATGTTTATGTGGGCATATATGTATTATATGTGTAGCATACATGTGCGGTATGATACATTATGTATCTAGAAAGCTATGGACTTCCTGTTACAGTGGTAACTTTTAATTCTTGAGATTAGGAGTAATTTTTATTTCCTCTTCATGCTACTTTGCATCTATTAAAATCATCAGTATGTATTAATTTTTTGTCACAAAATGGTTATTATAAAATTATTAGATCCAGATGACCCTACTTTTACTTCAAGATAGTTTAAGATACTACTGAGATTTATATATTGAGAATCATACAGAATCACTAAGATCTTTCTTTGGATCTTGCATCAGAATGTAACACAATTACAGGAATAGTCAAACTCAAATGCCCTTAGAAGACAAGCAGGCAAAGTAAATAAGTGAAATAGGGTAGGAGACATTGGGGTGGGTATATTACCATGACTAACTTTAAAGTACATACCCAGTTCAAGGGCATTCACACTCAAAAATTCAAAATGCCCAAAATACATCTGTAGGCTGATCTTGAACAGCAAACTGTCAGGTTGGACCCTTGCAGTGTAAACTCTCCACCCAACTTCCCCCACCCCAGCATTATTGTTACTTTCTCACACAGCTATGACTGAACATCACTCACTACAAATCTCCTGAAGTTGGTATAGATGATATTTATAAAGAGACCACCTTTTTCATATTTGTAGAATAGCCTGTTAAAATTAAATATAAGAATAAAGCCTGTCTCTCATGATATACTTTTCAGCTTCCTTCCATAACAAAATAAAAGCAATGGATTTCATTGGCTTCTCTTTTTTGTTATTTGTTATTCTAGAAAGCTTAGGCACTTCCTTTAACCTAGGTTTTTTTGTTAAACTCTCATTTCCTCGCTATCATTTCAGTCTTACTTGCTTTGATTGTTATAGCGTATGTAAGTATTAATCTTGAAATGCTTTTGAAACTCAGATTGGACAGAGAGAAATAGGAATTAATTAATATACAAAACAACTAAAATCAGCATCTAATAAAATAATTGCAATGACTTGCACTTTATATACTTTGATATTATCTCTATTTAGTGGCCAAATTTTAAACCACTAAATATAGAGTGTAGCCAGCATAGAAAAGAATCATGGTAAACAACAGGTGAAATGAGAAGATTAAGGAGGTAGGAAGTGGAAAGCAAAAACATGCAATAATTGCAAGGTGGAATATGTATGTGCAGTAAACATGTGAAAAATAAGATAAATAAAGAGCATCTTTCTTGAGAAGCTTATAGGGGACTCAAAAGTTATCTGGCTAAGTTTTCTCTGAGTCTGTCTTCCATAGCTCTCCAGGTTTCCCTGCCTACCTCTGGCTGCTGGACTGCCATCCACCAATAACCTCTTTCTCAAAAATTGGAAATGAGAATATAAATATTCCTCAAAATTGAAGTTTTTGAACTAAGATGTTTATTAAAAATTAAAAATTGATGGTAGGTAATTATCAAAATGAAATGTGCTAAGATGAGTAATATTAAAATTAATTATTAAGTACTTTAAATGGTATCTTACTTTTACATTTATAAGCTTCTCCTTTTTCGGAATAAAATGCTAAGGATCAATGAAATGCTAGGAAATTCTTTAAAGAACGTCTTTGAAACCTAGACTGAGACATACCCCCCCGCCCCCAAAATGAAACTAGATTACTACTTAACACCATATTCAAAAATCAACTCAAAATACTATAAAGAACACAGAAGAAACCATAGGTGATACATTCCTGGACAAGAGTCTTAAATGATAAATCATTCCTTCACCTCGTTTGACTTATACGAGTTAGGGTAAGTGGTCAGAAAACCTGAGAAAATGAAAATGGGATGAGAAAGTAATATTATACCAATATTTACAGGGCATTGAGTATGAAGTTAAGACTTTCCAAAAACACATCCAGGGTATAGGGCCAATGACAAATATGAGAAAAATAAATGACTTTGTCAGAGATAATGGAAAGGAAGTTTCATATGCTTGTTAATGTAAGCAAAATGCGAGGAACAAACAAAATTTTATAAAAATGCATTTTTCCTCCAAACAAGAAAAGCACGATGAAGTATAAATGACAGCAGATGCTTATGACAGCAGATGCTTCTGAATTGATAAAAATAATTAATATGGAAAGTGTGGTGCTCTGATGAGGCATGGAACAAACTAGCATTCAACAAATATTAAAAGTCACAATGTAGGTACAGACTAACAATCTAAAACTAATTACTAATAGAGACAATGAAAAATAGCACTGCCATTATTACCCTAAGATACCAAGGAACGTGAGATACAGTGATAAAACATATTTCACTCTCCAAAGGCAAGAAAGTGTGCTAGAATCACTGAGTCCTATTAAAACATTGGAAAACTTCGACTCAAAATCTGCAAGAGAGCTACATTTACTTTGTCACAACTAACTTACCCACAAAAGTGATTTATTAACATCCAGAATGAATACCTAGAAACTCAGAATCAACAAATTAGCTGCAAATTACAGAGAAAATAATCACATGATGTCTGCAGTCCCATTTAAATAGAACTCCACCATGAAAGAGTCTGCAAATGGAGCTGGCAGGGATTTTGAAGCAGCAGCAGCAATCCATAAAGGCTTCTTAATTTTCTTGTCATTTAAGAATTAAGCCACTTCCAGTTCACACAGATCCTACCAGGTGCACTAAATTGATGTCATTATGAGCCATCAGGAAATACCCGCCGAGACTTATACCAACACGGAGAAGTTTTGTTAAACAGCTGTGTGTTTTAATTGATTTGTATTATTTAAAATAGGAACAGTTAAAAGTCAGTTATCGGATGTTGTGTAAAAGAGATGCCTAAAGACTCCAGGGAGACTGAGTTCAGAAGAAAGCCAATCACTGGAACTTCACTGGAGCACTTAAGATTATTACTAGAGGAAGCACAATTAAATCATCAGTTTATCAGCCATCATTATAAATCACCAGGCAACATATCAAGCTTCATTATTTGAGAATCCTTAACCAGTGACTTCCTGTATCACTGAGAGTCAAAAGCAATCTGTTCACCAAAAGGTACCTATGGAGTTTTGTTGTTTGTTGTGTTTTGATTTTTTTTACCCTGAGAAATTTATCATAAAAATATAATAAAGACTCACTGAGATTATCATATTTCTACATGTTTTAGATACATTGAAGCCTTCAAAGTGAAATCAGTGGCTTATAGGATGTGAAAATACGGATAGCACAGGTTCTTCGTATTCCACTCCCTACAAATATTTTTTTTCAAATCTGTAACCCTCTTTGTTATTAGTATACTTTTATAATAAGGTAATAATTACAAGGTGCCAATATATACAATAACATTATTTTAGTTTTACAATATTTACAGTTCATATATGTAGGGTAAATGAAGTTATCAGGTTTTTTCCACCCTCCCGCTATTAGCATCAATGATGGACACCTGTGGTCTTACACAGGCCTGATGGCAGCATCTGGAGTAGGATATGGGGGTGCATAATGCACACACCTGAGCCAAGAGACTGAGCCTATAAGAGGTGCAACAAAAAACTGGGAGCGGCAGCAGAGGACAAGGCTGCAGAGGACGGTGCAGCAGAGTCCAGGGGAGACCATAACAGAAGGCCAGAGAGCCCAGAAAGAGTGAAGATTCAGGTCTCCCTGCCTGCCCTGCACCTGGTTGCCTCACTACAAATCGTGTAAAAAGGTCATTAAAAGCCTGAAAAAGCCACTGAGGGCTCCAGGACTCCTTTAGCCTTCTGCTGGGATCCACAGAAAACCTGCTCTGTGTCTTGCTTGTAATGCAATATATTATAACACTTTCTTCTTCCCTATGGAAGCCACTAGCCACATGTGGTTTTCAGCACTTGATATACAGTTACATACACACATACATATATGTTGGTTTACAACACTGTATATGATTTAGAGGCATAGGATCACACCCTTTATGTTACCACACCACACCTACAACCAGGGCACCGAAAGTTCTCCACCATTATCCATTGAACCTCCTCCCCACTTTGTTCTCCTCCTTCTGCCCCCTCACTTTGGTAGCCTCAATTCTTCAGTCAGATTTCTAGGGTTGGTTATTAGTTTGGTTTTAACTGACCCTCCATTTTGTTTCTCTATATTCCAAATAGAAGTGACACCATCCACAACACGAGTATGCCACAACTTGTCATACCAAAAACAGCAAGAAACCAGTAAAGCTATTTGGGGGTATCAATATAATTAAGGAGGCAACTTAAAGAGACGTCACTAGCCAAAGATAAGCCAAACTGAACATCAATAAAAATAATCCCTAAAATGAATTGAAATACATAAAATATTTATATCCATGATTCACAAAGGTACATTAAAAAGACATTTTGGAGAACCAACTCATCTTGAAAGAATCAAGCATTTATCCTGCCTTTTCAATACAAACCACAATTCAGGGAACCAAGCTGGTGAGGGAAAATGTGTCACTATACAAGTAGTCCAACTAATGAATAATGAATGATAAAGAATTAGAACATCAGCAATTTGTAACCCTTAAAGAATCAATGGATGCAGGCAATAATCATCAATAGTCACTAACATCACAAAAAAGAATAACCAGACTTTATGTGCCTTCTGGAAGTATCTAGAGCTATCTATGAAGCATTGTCGTCCAAAAAACCAAAGCTGAATCTAATCAACCCTTAAAGTCTAACTACTAATTTACAGAAAACATAGGAGGAACATACTAAACACCAATACTGAGATATAATTAGGAAGGAAAAAAAGTCCAGATTACGAATAATAAGGACAAACAACCTTGTTTCTTCAAAAAAAAACACAACTCTATAAGATAAAGAAGAGGGAAGAATAATAAACTTAGATTCAAGGGATCTTAAGAGGTATCACATATATTAATATATAAACCATAAATGGATCCTGATTCAATGAAACTAAAAAAAGGGAAAAATTGGGGAGAGTTACACATCAATTGATTATTTAATGAAATCAAGAAATTAATAGTTTTAGCTATAATAGAATTGAGCTTATGTTTTTAAGGAATTCTTACTTTTTTTTAATTAATGTTTTATTTTGAGATAACTACAGTTACAGGGACTTGTCAGAAATGATACAAAGAGATCCTTCATACCTTTCAGCCAGTCTCCCCGACTCAACATCTTGCAAAACCATAGTACAATGTCACAACCAACATACTGACATAGCTGCAGTCAGATACAAAACATTTGCCTTTATAACCAAATTCCTCTCCTTCCCAAAGCCCCTCTGAAGCTTCCTCCTATCTTTAATTTTGTCATTTCAAAAATGTTAAATGGAATCATACCCTGTGCAAACCTTTTTCACCTATATTATTTTTTATTGCAGTAACATTGGTTTACAATGCTGTATATGATTTAGGGGATTAAGGGTTCATACCTCCTCAGAAATATGTTACCATATACGTTCTGTATTTAGAATAATTCTCTGCAGATTCCTAGAGGTTATTTAGTGTATCAAATGGACTCCCTTTTATTGCTGAGTAGCATTCTGTGGCAAGGATATACCATGATTGGTTTAACCACCTAATCCTCTGAAGAACATCTGATTTGTTTCCATTTTGGCTTATTATGAATAAAGTTCTTATAAACATTCATGTGGAGCCCTCACCTTTTAAAGAAACACATATGTAAATATGAATGAGAATGATATCTAGGATTTGCTTTCCCAAGATTCCAGATTGGTGACTTACCAAAATATAAAACTGGCCATGAGTTTATAAGTGCATTACATACTTTTGTAAATGTTTATAATTTTCCATAATGAAGAGATTTTTAAAGAAAGAGAGAAGAAAATTAATTATCTGACCACTACACATGCACATACATAAACACATATACCTTCAGGTGTACCTTTTTTATCGTATGACTTTAACCTGTGCCATGATCACAGGAGTCTACCTGAAACACAGAGCCGACACCTTCCACTAATCATTACTGTAACATTCACTCTGCCAGTTTAGGTAGATCTAACCTAGGCATCTGTTAACTTTCTTTGGGGAGTTCTTTATTAGGCTGCAGGGTTGAGATAATAGGCAGTCCACAATGTGCAGAAGCAGGTAAGTAATCACCATAATCAAATGTATGAGATTCATGAGTGGCTTGTCTTCAAAAGAGAAGGTTCATGTCTGACATGAACAGGTCCTTATCATCAAGAAAATGCTGAGAGAACAGAAGTGTGATTACTAAAGATGAAGAGCAACAAACTGTATGAGCACAATCAAGCCTGAAAATGAAGTGAAACGCATTTCATATTATGTGAAGTCTGCTTTTGTTTTTAAGCCACTCTAGAGGACAGGATATTATTATCATGTTCAGTCTGCAAGCTAATGGTTCTTTAGTATAATTTGCAAAACGTATCTGCTATTTGGTGCTACCAATATTCTATCAGCTCATTCTCCTCTAGTGCTATATCCTGCCCTACCTACCCTCACTTAGAATACTTTATTTTTCTTCTTATGGGGAGAAAAAAGATCTCATATATCTCAAGCAAAGAAGAGTACATAATGCCAACCTATTAACTTAACAGGGATTAAAAACCAAGACCTTCAAAGGAAATATTGCTTATGACTTTCGACTGCTAAGTAGTGCAATGGCAACAAATGAGTTTTTCTTGGTAGGTCTTTGATGGCTGGGTGTGCATCAGAGTGATTCTAAAGTTCAAAAAAGTTTGTTGTCAAAAGTGGAATAACTGTTCATAGATCAATCCCAATAAGAAAAGTTCCAAAGCAATATCTAAATGTTATTGTTGTGTTGTAATTTGTAATTTGGCTATATTAAATGTCCTTCCTATAAGTGGACTCCACACTTGGTGTTAGAAGTAGTAATAAGTAGTATGCTTACTATGGTAGGATTCGATCTTTACTACTAAATTATGATAGGTAGAAAAAAGATGTTCCATTAATAGGCTGTTACGCGATACTTAAATGCTTATAAATTGAAAGACTTTAGTCAATTCCATTAAAAGCGATCAATGTACAGATTGGTTCATTTTGGTTGATTTGGCAACATATGAGCTCTATCAATGGAAACAAGTTGATATGCAACATTACATTATGAAACTAAGAAAACACAGTTGAGTTAAAAGATTGTATTCATATATGACCAGAAGAACAGAGATATGTGGAAATAAAACCCAGAATGACAGAAGACCACCAGGATTTGAGCTATTGGCTTACACTGAGGAGATAACAGGGCTGCTAGTACCAGAAAAGGAAAGAATAAGAATTGGGCTCAGGGACTTAATGCAAAACATACTTGAGAAGGAGCTGAGGAAGGGCACTACAGTTAAGCATGTCTATGAAGCATGTTTCAGAAGCTCTCTTCCTCTTTCCTTGCCATCTTCCTCAACTCTTACAACCAAATGTTTTCTGGACCCAGTAGTTTCTGACACCATGGTATACATTTTTGGACAGTTTGTGGTCACTGACATAACACTGGAAGTTAAAACTCTTATTAGCACTCACCTTGACATACTTAAAGGTTATTCTAATTTAAAATACTTTGCATAAAATAAATGCTCTTGCCAAAAACATCTATGGCTGATTTGTTTATGCCTCATTACCCTTCTTCACAGCAACCACCCCAGCCAGTCTCTAGAACTGGGATTTCAGAAGGGCCTACTTTTGTGACTGAGGTGGTTTCAGAGAAAAGAACATATAAAGGAACAAGTAAGAAATATGCAAACAGAACAAAGGAAGGCATTAAACCAGAAAAGAATTCCAGGAACAAACAGTACAGGATGGGTTTGGAGAAATGGACAGCCATGTTTGGCAGTAGCTGAGACTGCATAGAGTGGAGAAGAGAAGTTTGAAAGGACAGGTTGGAGGCAGGAGACAGTCACTGAAGCCAGGCAAGGCATTCAGACCATATACCACAGACACTTGGAGCGCTAGTGCAGGTTTGCCCAAAGGTAAGAGAAGTGCAGCAGTGTTAACCACTGTTAAAAAGATGTACATAACGGGAGTAAAGGAGCAGAAGATCAAAGGTAGAATGCTCTACTAATTATTCCAAGTGAGGGCAGAAGACTTGATCTAGGACAGTGTTAGTGGGAAAGAAAAGGAAAGGATTAATTTGAAGGACAGTGTGAAAGATACATATACTTGAACCTAATTTTGTCCTCAAATAAAACCCAGAAAATGGTCATTTGCAGTCATTATTAAAGAACTACTTATGAGATGCTAAGGATTCTTATGTTGATTAGGAGGTGAACTGTCATTATTATGATCGAACATATAAGAGGACAAAAAATTCTAATGGTTGACAGAGTCAGTTTTTAATGGAAGCTTTGATTAAGTTTAACAGACGCTGGGAAAAATAAAATTTCTGATATAAGTAAAAATTATTTTAAGGAGACCATGATTGGTTGCAAGGTGATGAGTATTTTTAAATTTCTAAAATAATTAACTGCTGATTTTAGTAAGGCAGCAATAATGACTTATATGATTGACGGATATAATTTCTCTACTTTTGCAGATCTATTTTCTCTACTTTTTTCAGATTTCTATTGCAAACCTATTATTAATCAAAAGTTAATTTCTTCCCAAATACACCTATGAGTAAAACTCTGAAACATTACAAGTAACACAAGTTAAATTATCTATTTCTTAGTGAATATGTTTCTACTTCTGTGAAGTAATCTATGAACTATTTCTATGAAATAGTTTCCATTCTCAGTCATGGAGAATAGAATTTATTTTTATTGAGCACCTACAATATGATCTGTGCTGGTGCTGAGTGTACAATAAAGCCATGATCTGAACACCTGGGAGCACAACGTATAGAGGAAAGACAAGCATTAATTAGAAATAAAACCATCCAAATATCGAATTAAAAATTATGATAAGCACTATGAAGGAAATTAACAGGTGCTATGAGAGCCCATAACAGAGAAGCTAAACCAAGTCTGGGTCTGGGAAGGGGATTTACTTGCTTGTTTGTTTTTAAAAAAGTATCATTATTTTACCTCCTTGTTAATTTTTCACATTATAGGATTTCTTCCCTCAGGGCCACTACAGCTATCCCAGCACCAAAGCACCCATAGTCTTCCACCACAGCCCATTGTGCTCTCCCCACCCTGTTTTTTCCACCCCACCCCCACCCCCGCCGCACCCTCTTCCCTGAGAAGGAGTTCTAAAGGAAACTGTCTTTGAGTTGAAATCTGTTTGTATGGATGTAAAAGAGTGAAATAGGAATAAGAGAGAACCAGAAGAAAAGATGAACATACTGAAAAGGAGAGACTCTCTAACCTGTTGGGTAATGGTGTCCCACGGCTCCTGCAGCAGCCGTGTCTTATAGCACTCATGGACTCCTTCCCAGATGTCCTTCAGAGTTAAAGGTCTTCCGTCTGTGAAAGTGCAGGGTAAGATGGTCAGTTAGTATTCTGTGTGATAAAATTATGCCTGATGTCTATCCAGAATGGCTAGAAAAATGTTTTAATGTTTTTTTAAAAATAAAATCCTCATTGTTTACATTTGAAAAAGTGCTCTCTCTTCTCTCTCTCTCTCTCTTTCTTTCTCTGCATTATTATTTTCTACCTGAGGAAAATTTAAACATTCAAGTGTCTCTCCTTTATAACCACCAAGCAGTTAAATTATCTGCTCATCCACTGCCTCAAGAAATTTTACAAAATAAGTAAAATCCAAATGTGTGTTAGAGAAACTGATAGATACAAGCATAGACAAAGATCCAGGCAGACACTTCCATATTCACAAGATGCAGTATGGATACCTTTGAAGTCGTAATACTTCCTCTAACCCTTAATATCAGAGGCCACACACTTGTATCTGTCACTCTCATTGACTGAGTGCCTGTAATGTTCAAATCACTGTGTTGGATACCAGGGAGAATAGAGAGGAGACACAATGCTTCAAATCAGGAGCCAAGCATCTATCAGAGGAACTTGAGCAAGCATATCAACAGTATATGAACCACCAAGATGCTAGGTAGAAAGTGGCTGATGCCAAAGGAAAAAAAGGGAATTATTTGAAAGTCCAGAGGAGGAGACATTAATACCCACTGTTTATGGCAAGTGGAAAAAGGGGATAGTTAGGGGTGGAGGACAGAAGAAGGAACTTTCATGTAGAGATTAGCAAGATGTAGTGAATACTAATTCTTTTCTTTGTTTAAACAACTTCAATTATTCACCTATATTCAGAATCATCCAAATAACCTATTTTATACCAAGACCACTGTGGCACAAGAAAAGCAGAGTGAAAGAAGTTCAGAAAAGTAAGCAGGAAGTGGGCATTAACTGCAGACTTTCAAACCATATTTTGCTGGAAAGGTAGTCGAATTTAGTGCTACGTGGTCCATTTAGAGCTACCAAATCCTCAGTACCTATGGGTGTGCTCCTTTCCTTAGGCAAGTGGACAATAGTACCTGAAGAGGACTTGTCAGTATATTAAATCACTAAAACCAAAAAAAACCAATGGTCATCAAGTGCAACCACACTTGGGGGAATAATCTACTTACACGCATACACACACACCAATCAAAAGTTACTATACTACTAAAACAGTATAAAGTAGAGATGTGGGGTGGAAAGAAAGATCAGTAGATCTGGGTGCAGGCTAACCTTGAACTTGATGTTGTCACTTATTCTCCACTTGACTATAAGATAGTCTTCTTTTAATTACCTGTAAAATGCAGATAATAATCCTTTGCAAATCTTGTTTTCCTACGGTTTATATCAGTGAGCATGGCCAGGACCACGTTAGGCTTACAATAAGCTATCTCTTCCTGGCTTCCATTGTACATTCCAGTAATCCTCATATGTAAAGCTAAAAAGATTCATTTCTTGATTGTTATTTCTTAGACTTTTCCCTTGTTTCTGTAACGTGCACATTGTGTTTGATACAGTAATATACTAAAACTATAAGCAGGGCATTTCTCCTGTTTGACCTGAAAAGTTGAACTTCTCCTCAACCTTTATTTTCAATAAATAGCAATAGAATATTTTGATACATTTTCAATAAGTATCTTCATCTTGGCATTTATCTGGCGGCAGGAGACTATTATCTTGTGATAAATAGTTTTATTCCATTGACATTTTCATGTCTGTAAAATGAACAAGATTTATTCATCCAATTAACATTTGAATGTCATGTTTAGCTACAAGTTAAAAACAAGCTGCCTTCAGTATCTGTGTTATATTGTTTTCTGAACACATTTAGAGAGTAGGGCCAAACTTTGCCCTTAAAATAAGTTCTACACATCTTCAAAAGACACATGTACTTGCGTGAGCACGCACACAAACACACACGCATGCACACACACGTGCAGTCGCATGTGTGTGTGTGTTGGGAGAAGGGAATAGAAACTTAATGACATCAGTGTCAAACAGTAAATGAATTAATCAAATTACAAAAAGATAATATGCTTTTAAAATAGTTTTTAGATGTCAAAGTTATTAGAAATCAAGTCATAGATAATATAAAATGTTAAAGCGGGTATAATTACTAATTTCATAAATAAGGCAACCAAGGTCTTGAAAATATGTATCTACCAAAATTAGGCAGTCTGTTCATGTCAGCACTTATGCTGGGATTCAGGTCTCAGGACTCACTATTCAGTGCTCTTCCTACTATTCAATGGGGCTTCCAAGGAGCAAGTGTGTGGGTGGGGGCCTGGCGGGGAC
Organism: Scalopus aquaticus; assembly: GCA_004024925.1. NCBI lineage: Eukaryota > Metazoa > Chordata > Mammalia > Eulipotyphla > Talpidae > Scalopus > Scalopus aquaticus. The sequence continues at coordinate 177,490 of PVIJ01000378.1, read as the reverse complement.
AATGTCTCTACTCTTACCAGGTCCTTGCATCACTGCAGTTCCAAGCCTCACTCACACATTGCAAACAGTTCCTAAATAAATGTAAGATTTCCTTTCTTAACTTTACTTTCTGTAAGACAGAGAAAGGTTTTCCACCCCAAGAGAAGAATAGTGGGTTTAATATCTAGTAATCAGTGATAATTTTTATTCCTTAGAATACTCTCGTCAACAATCTAAAGATGGACTAAATGGTTTCGATATTACCACTGTCAAAAACCTGCATACTCTGCTGGAAACATTTGTACAGATGCCATAATCAGCAGCTGAGCAACAAAGTGGAGAGACTCAGAACAAATGGTATAGAATATTTTCACTGTATTTAATGCTACAGTTAAGGGCACATACCATAAGTTTTCAGTCAACACCAAATTTAAAGGAAAAAAATTAACATCTTAGAATACATGAATTGAAAAATGATCTGATCAACTTACAACAACAGACAATCCAAGGAGTTAAAAATAACTTCAAAACATAGAAAAGAGGCATGATAATCCTATATGCACGTTTGTAAGAATGCTAACTAACTGCTTGCTACAAAGAAAACAGTGTGTTCCAAGTAAATGGATGTGACTGCTTTCTCTAATGCATTTACAGAACTGTTGAAAAACACGTATGTATGCTGGTTAAATGAGTGCTTGTATGCAAACTACTTTGATAAGGGTGTCAATCTCTCCAGCTCCTGCTGACCGCTTATATAACAGAAGCTCTGATTAAGAGCGTTGTCTCTCACATATAGACACCAGAAGAATGATACACAAAACCAAAATATCAGCGTATTGTCAAAATTGTCCCATATACTGTAGTCATTGAAAAATATTTTTCAATATTTTGGAATTTTCATTCAGATTTCCATTGAAAAATATTTTTCAATGACTACAGTATATGGGACAATTTTGACAATAGGCTGATATTATTAGGCTGAAAATATTTTTCAATGACTGTGATGCTTAGTATTTCAAAAACAAAATGAAGTCTTCAGAAAATCCACTGAAATCATTGAACTTAGCCAAACATAGAGAGAACCATATCACAAAAACAACTTAAATTTGGAGGAAACTTAAAGAATTTTGTAACTTTGTACATACATATTTATGAAAACCAAAGGCTCAAACCTTTAACTTAAAAACAAAACATGGGCATAAACAAGTGGCAAAGAGACATTACTATGTGCCTTCATGTTCAGTTCAGTCTCTTCACTCAGAAAGTTTAAACCGTGTCAAGATGGTCTATTTTATTCTATTTGGCTTCAGTCAGAGTAGACATAAGCACACTCAATCAACAACTCCCTAATTTCAGACACAAGGTATTCGATAGCATCAATTTTAACATGCTTAGCAATCTCATTAATCACACTGAGGCTGGAAAGCTCAAAAAATCCCTCACATACTTGAAACCTGAGGTAGAAACCAAGATAACTTTAGCAGCAACCTGCAAAGTAAGCACAGTAAATCATGGTTATTTATTTAACAAGTGTTAATATACTAAGTGCCTACTATGTGTCTCTATTACCTAGAATGATAATACACAGTTGAGCTAAAGTAATATTCTGTTAGCAGCCTAAAATGTCAATGACAAAAGAGAAAGAGACATTGGGTGAAAAATAGAATAATTAAAAAGTACAATCTTTAGCAACTGCCAGTAGCATTTAATTTAACATTTTCATATAAAATCTCTCAATTGAATAATAACCTACATGTCAAGTAATCCATATATTACTCAAAATATGCAGCTTTCTAAATTAAATTTCTCAGGGTTATTAGTTTTCATGAATCAAATAACAGCATGAGATATTTCACTAGCACTACCTAACTCTAGTGCAAATTCACCGAAGTCACCTTTATCCTATTGTGCATGGTTTCACTAAAACTGTGTAATTCCTAAAATGAAGATGAGCGAGAGTATAAATTATTTATAGTAAGTTTAAGAATAATATTCTGAATGTGATCACTAGAAAAGGAAAGAGTGGATTTTTCACAATGAAATATGTCATTACCCAAAATACTGTCTTCAAGAGAGCTTTGAAGGATATAAAAATTCATGTCATACTCCACAGTAAGGCAGAGATGATGCTCCACCAAAGGGGAAAATTCATTTTTGCTTCAGTAAGAAAATTATATTGTGATATGAAATGAGTGTTAATTGTCCATGTACATTCACATCAGCTAATAGGCTGGCTAATTCTATAATTTTTATTTATACCTACATACATTTTTAACATAGTGTATTTTTATAAATAGCAGGAAATCTGAATGAAAATTCCAAACATACAGATTGCAGCAACTTCTTTTTACTTGTATATAACATTAATTAATTATTTGAACTGATGTTTCTTAAATTTTGATTATTGCATCATGCAGGGAAAAAAATGGGCTACACAGTTTGAATCTCAACTACCTAGTTTTCATATACCCTTGAATAAACAAACTAATTCCTCTGAGCATTTGATTTTATGTTTGTGCATGAGGACACTATAATAACAGCTGCTGTCTTATGCGTTATTGTGAGGATCAAGATACATAACAGCATTATTGAGAGGTACGATGTGATAAGTCCAATTTCACATATCACCTCACATACCTCCAAACTCCACAAAGTAGGTGTCAGTATTCTATCAGTTTTTTCAGATGATGAAAGAAAGAAAAGAAAATGTTCAGTGACTTCCCCAAGGCCATACAGTTAGCAAGTAGGAGAGTTAGGAATCAGAAACAAGGGCCTCTGACTCCAGACTCCCTGCATTTATACCACTACCTATATGTCTTTGTACCCAGGAACTCCTTATAAACTACAAAGTGATACAGCAGATTAACTGTGCTATAATATGTTGTTGCCATTAGCAGTCACCACCAACACTTCCTAACCAGAGGTCTGGAGAATTTTGCCTTTCCTTTATTTCCTACTAGGCTTGGCCTGTCCTTTCCCTCATCACTGCAAGGACAAATCCCACATCCAGTCAAGGCCTCTCTCAAAGACCTCAGTTCAAGATAATCTCGGCCCTTTGAGGCCTGATGACAATTCCTGCCCTCTCCCCCCACCCAGCTTTATTGTGATATAATGAATATAGTGTGTAACTTAAGTTATACAACATGATGATGTGATATATATGTATCTTAGGAAATGATTACCACAACAAGGTTAGTTAAGGCATCTATTATTCCTTACATAGTTACCTTTGCGTGTGTGGGAAGATTGAAAATCTCTCTTAATAACTTTCAACTGACTATAGTTTCCATGCTGAACTTCAGATCCTCAGAACTTTGTCATCTTATAACTGAAAATGTCTACCCCATGACCAACATCTTCCCATTTCTCACAGCCCCAACCTGGCCACCACCACTCTGTTTGTATACCTGGTGGCAATTTTTTTTAACCTCTGTTTTGGCCCTGAACATAGTCTACTTATGGCAATGAATTTCAGGGCAGGTTTGTTTCCTTCACTAGACTCTAAATTCCTTCAGGGAGTCATCCATCTCTGATTTCCTTTAGTTATCTCTGCATTTTGGAAACATCTTCATGCCTAGTACATAAATATTTTCGAGTGGTTAAACAGATGAACAATCAACACTATTACTAGAGCAATTAACATTGTTATTAAGAATAAAGGTTGAACAATAATTTAACAATTAGTTCAAAGTTTTACATTTTTATTTTTTTAAAAAAAGCTCATACAAAAAACCATAGCATTAAGCAGATGAAGCTGTAGTATATGTGATGTTTCAATACCCACACATACCTCCAGTTTGGGATAAAAATTCTAAAATAAGTATGAAGGAAAGCCTGTTCCACACTAGTAAAGCCAAAAAAAGTAGCTATTCCCTCGTCTCATCATTCTATGCCTTCAGTTGACCCTAGGATTGATCCTTCCAATAAACTGTTTTTCTGCTTATCATGCTCAGTTTCCACTATTTGCAATCAAGGATACCTGACTAATATAGCCCAAATAAATGGTTTAAAAAACCTTGCATAATAATATTCTAATTTTGAGTATAAAAATAATGTGCTCTTTATAATAATTAATTAGATCATTTTTGCCTCAGTCTTTAAGTACTTCTTGAATCCACCTTATTTTCCTCCTGTTCAGCAACCCCCCTTAACTCTCACTGTACTGGCAAAGGTAATTTTCCCCTAAAAATAAGTTCTTTCAAGGGCCTCCCTGGTGGCGCAGTGGGTTAAAGCACTGCGCTGTGGAGCTGTCGGCAGCAGCAACCCGAGTTTGATGCCTGGCTGTGGAGACTCCCACATGGCACGGCAGACCTCTCCTGCCTCGTCCGCTGCTCCCCTCAGCAGTGTGTTTCCATCACTCTGCCTGTTCTGCTCCCCACTCTGTCTCTGGTGAACCTTCTCGCTGCCCCACACCTCGAGCCTATACCCCAGCTTGTATGCATAAATAAATAAATCTTCAAAAAAAAAATAACTTTTTTCAAGTTCATTTTCTCTGTTATTACAAAAACTATTTAGTAATGCTAACAATGCCAAAAAACCCCCAGACTCACTTTCTTATAATTAATTCCATTCTTCATACCTTCTTCTTTCTCATTACATACTCCAACCCCGTTGCATCTATAATCTCATTCATAATTTCATCTCAACATATCTTTTCAACCATTATTTCTCCAATTTATCTTAAGGAAACCCCTCTTGCAAACTAGTCCTCACTGTCCCCCAAATTTGCCATGCTTTCTCCAGCCCCACAACTTGTCACTCATGCTTTCTCCAGTGCTTTTCCATCTTCCAAAAAGTCAACCTGTTACTTCCAGCAAGATGCTGGACAGAGTTATGGATATTTTACTTTTTTTCCTTTAATTTCCATGAATCCCCTTTATTCCTGTCACTCTCTACTCTGCAGGCCAAGACTTCCTCTTGTTCCAGACCATAGACAACAGACAATAGGCCTCTTCCTCCTCCTTATTGAATCATACAGTACTCTAATTTCAAATGTTCCATCATTTTCCCTTGTGCCAGCCTTTATCTTGGTTCAATTCATGCTGCCTTTGAAAAGCAATTATTCTTTGGCTACTTCTTTCACCCTGTTTCTCCATGAGCATCCTTAAGATGTATAACAAGTGTACAAATCTTCTATATCAACTACATGGTTATATTTTTAATTCTATACCCTTACTTCTTGGACAGATAATAGAATGAATCTCCAGATGGAAAAGATATTCAGTTGCTGCATGGAAAAATGTTCCCTTTTCTATTGAAAAGTGGCCCTTCTGACTAATTAAAGAAATATGCCAAAACAGTTTCCAAAAAAAAGCCATATGTCAAACAAAGAATTAAATATTTTGAAAATGAGAAGAACCACTTGGTTTATTTTTCAAAAGAGGTTGAGAACAAAGAAAAGAAAAGAGACAAGGAAGAAATAATTAGAATTCAGGCTGAAATAAATATAGAAATCTCTAATTGTAATAAAAGGGGGAAATATGTAAGCTTAAGACTCTAGTGAAACCAAAAGTCATTGTGTATACGACTAGGGTTTTTTATCCACTTTTAACATTTACCATTAGCTTCTGACCAAGCCCAAGCCTGCAAAAAGTATGATGGGACATAATAAAAAATGATGGAATTATGGCGAATGGGTGCAAGCATTTGGCATGACACAAATAATTCTCCAATACAGCGTGCTTCAAAATTGGTGAGGGTAAGGTAATAGTAGCACTTGAACATATCAATGCTTTCTGAGAATGGACTTCATAAATGACAAAACACCATTCAAATATTTATTATTAATCGAATATTTATTATTAATTGATAGAAGCCCAATTACCTTTCACCCTGCTGGGTAGCAAATGGTATTAACTATTTCCTACCACCTCGATGAAAGCCAAAATGGCAAAAGTAGTTGGGGGTAAAAAGAACTTTGGGAAGGACTTATTTCTTCTCTTAAATCCATGTTACTTTTAGGAAACTGAGCTCTTGTAGAACCAAGTAGCAGAAATGAGAAGGTACCAGAAGTAAAATGCTACCTCAGTGTGGTCATTATTTTCAAGGATCAAATGTTTCCGATGTGTTGGTAGAAGTAGGGTTGCTGCAAAGTTAATTGGGATGCCCACCTTGAAGTTCTCAAGACATTCCACTAGCCATTGTCAAAATACTCCTGCAGTCTCTGACAATTATCAGACCAACAGTAAAGACAGAAGTTCTGGGTTCTGGTCTCCTGGAGACAACAGCTTTACTTCCTTCCTTAAAACCCCCAAATAAGGCATCCCCAAATGTTTTAAATAAGGCACCCCCAAATGGTTTTTCTTTGGACTACATTTTAAAAAATTGTTAGAAATGCCTCATTATTGGTTCACTCAATAAATTCGTGTTGTTGCTTTGCCACAGTTGATACTGTGGATATCAAAATGAGTGAGATAAATAATTTATAAGACAGATATGTACTACTACTACTGCGGCTGCTGCTACTTCTACACACACACACACAAAAGCATGTTTATCACTTTGCAGGTTTTAGATACTTAATATTAATTCCCTTCTTCCCTCTTCTTACCTTAAAGTCTTCCCTTCTAGTTTACCACTTTATAGCAAGCAAGTAGACAAATAACTCTGTTGTAGTGCAATTTGAGACATGATATATGATACAATGTGATGTGGTGTGGTGTAATATAAGACAGAAATGACAAGAGCAAGTGGCATGTTATCTGAGTCTTAGGCAGCAGTTAGTCTCGTAGACAGTAAACAATACAGAGGAAAAGGGGAAATCACAGCCCACAGAATAAATATTTCTGGAATCGAAGTCAGTTGATGAAATAATAGGTAATGTCAATTTAAATGGGAACTATTTACTACTTCTTTTCTTTAAAAGAATAGATACAAAAAGAAAATACAGAGCAAAGCAGGGAAACTAATTTTTAGTAAGAATTCAATTCAAAAGAAATTCTAAATATCTGTTAAAAACAAGGCTAAATGGACTATTTCTGAAGCAACCAAAAAAAAAAAAAAAAAGGCCCCTGGGCAAGAAATTTTATAGTCATCCTCTTTCTAGGTCGAAACTCTCTTAGAATGAGACAAAGAAAAATCTGGACCTGGAATAAGTGAAAGAGTTAGGAATCCACTCACCACACTGACAAGATATTTGTTTAACAAACAGATAAAGGACCAATGTAATTATCTATCTCGGAAAAGGGAATGAATTGAGAGGACTATATAAAAAATTATAACTCCAGGGTGATATATTTTTAGAACACCCCCTAGGTTAAGCTAGTTAGAAGAGGAAAACTAGCTAATAGAATATGACTAAAAACAAGAACCATATTTCATGTTTTGTAACTAGAATACATTCAGTATGTTTTGCAAAACCTCAATTTGATATTTGAACAAACATCAAATTAATTCTGGAATTAAAAATTCCTACTACTCATTCTATACAACAGAATGGGGAGGGGAGAACAGGAACACTTCCATAAAACATATGACTTGTTTTGGTTTTCCTTTATTAATTATGAATTAACTATAATTTGTACGGGATATTATAAGTATATAAATAGCATCCATAAATGCTAGGGTTTTGTTTTGTTTTTAAGAAATAGAAAACCATCATGAAAGAAAGATCATAGGAAGTACACAAATATTAAAATAGCATTGGACTTGTAGGAACAATTTCTGTGTTGTACTGTAGGGGGAGCTGTTGGCACACAAGAGCAAAGCACGCTATGAGCTCATCGCCGGCCTGGGCAAGACCCACTTCCAGCTAGAAGCAGTCATGTTTCAACACCTCCGATTCCCTAATGCTGACAAGCTAAACAACTTGTTTTGTCTCTGGGAGCTCTTCTCTGGTGATTAACTGCTTATGGTGAATACTAATTATATGAAAGTACAGTATTGAAGAAATAGTGTCCTATTTCCTCTACCTGCAGCCTCCACATGTCTTTGAATTGAGAAGGTGCTGGGTAGGGCCGCTGCAAAACAAAACCAAGAAAGACATTTTCTCCCCCCTGGTAAATAAATATATCTCCTCCTGCGTTTTAGTATAGTACAGCTCACTGACAAGAACCTCCTTCAACCTCTGGGTTCCAAACCAAACAGAATTATAATAAAGGAGTGTTTTAAAGGCCTGCAGTAATCATAAGGATAAATCTGCAGCAAGAGTTTGTGTATTAGTGAAAGATCAGTGTCCTCAATTCCCGATGTCCCATGTTGAAAATTTACCCCAAATTGTCAGTTCTTAGGAACTGCACCTCAGATTAAAATCTTCTCACCAGGGAGTCTGTGAGAATTTGTTCTTGTGTTTTAAATCCTAAGTGCTTGTTAAACCCCCAACACTGCAAAATTAGAGACCATTAAACAATATAAGGCAGCAAGTGATTAAATCTACCAAATACACATTCAAAGCAGCTTAAGCTACTTTTTAATTAAAAATAAAATATCACTGGCTAAATTCAGATGTCTTAGCTATCCAGAAAAAGTTAGAAGGCTGTTCAAAATGCAAAATGTTGCTGATAAGGTCATATAGAGAAGGAGAAAGAGGGTAAGGAAGAGGCTGGGGAGAAAACTTCCCTTGTCCCAGAGCCCAGGCAGCAGGGCTTGGCAGTGCTGACCCCGTTTAGCTGGAGGATGTGAAGGAGGGAGTCAGGGTTCTGCTGCAGGGTGAGGACTCTATGTGGTTGCTGATTAAATAAGCTTTATTAGCAAAGGCCTCCAAGGAGACAGGGTGTTTCACCTTCTTGGCAAGGAGAGTGAGTTGAGTAACAGCATTGCAGGAAGCTACAGCACTGGAGATGTATATAGATGGCCAAAGGAAATGTTAGTGCTATTTTTAAGTATAGCTTAAACTCATTGATAAACACTTCTGGAAATAATTACTTATTAGGGAAGGAGGCATGGGGGACATTGAGGCAATGGGACTTCATAAGATCGAAAGAAATTTCTACTGTAAAGTTAAAAGTAAATAAACATTGTAGCTTTAAGTTGTTCCTACTTGTTTAAAGAAAAGAAAAAGGGCCAGGGGGCTTAGTCAATGTTGGGCATGAGGCCAAGAATCTGAAGATCAGACTTAGTCTGGGATGGTATCATTCTCTCTGAAGTCTTGATACTCTTTCTAAAGCATGAGAAAATTTAAGTAAAACCTTACTTCACCCAGTTTCCTTATATTTAACTCTAGTTTTCTCTCTCAAAAATAATATTCCAAATATGCTTTCTGCCTTATGTGTGACTGTGATTTAGCTTCTGACATGGTCTTACCTAAAAAGCTTGCCCTGAAGTAAAGCACAGGCACTTGGTAGCTACAGGAATATAAGACATGATACTCATATTTAATCACTTCAGTCGCTGCTGTAGTCTCAGTCACTTCAAAATCATCCAGGGGTGAATCTAAAGCTTCCTGGGAAAAAAAAGGAAAAACAAAAACAAAATGTGTTTGTCAATTTTAAAATATACAGTAAAATGGAGAGGAAGAGATGAGGCTTTCTTTCTGCAAAATAACAGTTAAATAAATATAGGGCTATGAGGTAAGGAAAAGGGAGTTTCCCACATTAATGTTTAACATTTGAGTCCTGGGTAAATAGTAAAACCAGAAAATATTAGCAGTAAGTAATTCCAGATTGTTTTTGAGAGACAAAGCAGCTCTGGGTAGAGAAAACAGGAAGAAGAAGGGGGGGGGGAAGCAAAAAAGATCTATTGCAACAGCAACTCAGAAAAATCTTTACTGTACAATTTTAGCAACAAGATGATGGCTATACAAGCTATCTTCTTCCCTACCTGTGAAAGCTAAAAACATCCTAACAATTGAACAAGAGGCTGTGAAATGTCCCTAAAGATTCTATTGTACTTGCCAAAAGATGATTCATTGTGCACTGAACAATTCCCAGTTCCATTTTGAATAAGAAAGTTATTTTGCAAGAGGTTGAGTTTGTTAGGTACATTTCAAAACCTGAGATGAAGCTGTTTTTGTTATTATTGTGCAATCTTTGGTATAGTTCTACAATAAATCTTGATTTATAATAGCGTAGATGGCAAATATTAATATCAACTTAAACAGGGTTTTATAATCAAAAAGGGTTACAGCCAGCTCACGTCTCACCTAATCATTCTTTACTGGTTGATTTTTTATTATGTGTGGGGTTTTCTGAAGAATGTATCTTAACGTTTGGAAGTAATTAATTGGATACGTTGAGTCAGACGCTGATTCTATCCACCTTCACTTTTTTATTTGGGTCGAAGTATGTGCTTTGAAATTAATTTAGTAGAAGAAGAGAAAGAAGCAGGTTGGTTTGGTTTATTTCTATTTCTCATTAAAAACAGTAACAACAACAATGAACAATAGGAAAGAGGTACAGAAAAGATTTCAAATTTTATCAATATGAAATAAGGTTTCCTGTGGAGATAAGTAAGCAACAGACTACTCAGATCGGTATCTCCTTTACAAATTCCCCACTCACAGTTCATTGGGGGAGTTATTATACCAGATAATTCACAACTAGAGCTACTTACAAAATAGTTTTTTCTTACTGAATTCCAGTAAACATTATCAATTAAACACAATGAATTAACCAGACAGGACTCACTGAAATAAATATTCTAAGATACATAAAGTTAAAACTGTATCAGGACAGAGGTTTTGTTTGTCCATTTAATTTTTCACTAGGCAAAGCTACCTATATCTTCTCTTAAAGCAATTTTTTCCCATCGATTTCTTTCTTTTTTACCAAATGAGCTATTCAGCTTTTATAATCTCTTTTCTAAGCTTCATGAAAGCATTATATCTTTGTGATGAAAAAATAATGGCAAACACTAAGCAAATTACCTGTAATAAAAAGTGTAATTAATTCTCCTCATCCCAGCACTTCTATATCTCAGATTCAGAACTATTTTTAATAGGTCAGTGTATTTTTCCAGATTTTTAATTTTTGACCTACAAACACATATATCTATACACACACATATCTAGCCCCTCCCCACCAACCCCTAAATAAATCATGTTATATGTACATATGTTCTTAGCTTGTTATTTTCACTCATGGACATCCTACTACATTCTGCCATGACAATGCTGTAGATCTGGCTATTCTGAGTGACTTCACTACATTTCACTGCATGACTGTGGCATCAGTTTTTAAAAATTCCATATTGCCAGATATTTTAGATTACTTATGAAACCCTACTACTATAGTTAATGCTGCATGAGTGTCATAACCACATCCTTACAAACCTGTTTTTCTATGGTGCAGATTCCTAACAGTGGCAACACCATATCAAAGGATATGTACATTTTTAATTTCATTTGATACTGCCGCTCCATCCTCAGAAAAAACTATACTAACTTCTATTTCCAGCAAAATGTCTGTGAATGCACCTTTCCCCACAATCTATAAAACCTGAAAATTATTTGTGCTTTTAATTTTTACCTATTTGATGAATTTTCAACTGCTAACTTTCTGTTTTAATTTCTAGTTTCTTGATTTATAGCATTGATGACATCTACTCAGGTCTATTGGTAATTTGTTTTTTTCTGTGGTTTGCCTTTTCTTTTGCCTATCTTTCTGATAATTAGGTTGCATTTTTCCTATTGAATTATAAAAACTCTTTGTATATTAGAAATAAATAATATTAAACGAATTTTAATCCTTGTCCTGTGTCTGCTAGGATCTTCCCTTACTCATGGTTACCTTTATGATGACAATGTAAATATCATCCCTTAAAGTCATGTAATTTGGAAATCTCAGACGTCTACATATTTTCTCTTTCCCTTTCCAGTTAAAAGTGCCAGATGGTTTTACAACTTTAAGACCAAGTTTCTTGTCATATTCATCTTTGTATTTTCAGAGACATTAGCACAGAGCTAAGGACCTTAGTAAACAATGTTTTCTATTTCAGTAGCAGATCTGTTTCCTCCCATTTAAGTGTAATACCACAAACTTCATAGACAATTTACCAGCAACTCCAAAGTCTGAAAAGAAGTAAATAGAGTGAAAATGCAAAAGCTCACCAAAGATGATATACAAATGACAAATAAACATTTGAAAAAGATAGTCAACATTATTAGCCATCAGGGAAAAATTAATTACAACTAAGGAGACATTGCTACGTATCTATCAGAACAGTTAAACTAAAACACAGTGACACCATCAAATGGTAAAGGTACAAAGAAACTAGATCACGCATACATTACTGCCTGGAATATAAAATGGTACAGCCTCTCTGGAAAACCATATGGCAGCTTCTTATAAAACTAAACATGTAATTACCATACAACTCACCAATTGCACTCTTGGGCACTCATCCCAGGGAAATGAAAAACCTGTACACAAATGTTCATAACAGTTTTATACAGAAGAGCCAATAACTTGCAACAGTTCAAATATTCTTCAATAGGTCAATGGTTACAAAAACTGTGGTACATCCATTCCATGCCACTTAGCAATAAAAAGAGCAAGCTAGTGATATAACCTGGTGAATCATGCAAGTGATAAAAGTCAATCCCAAAAGATTATAGACTGTATGATTCCATTTATATAACGCTTTAGAAATGAAAAGCGAGCAGATTGGGCTTTAAGGGGTGGCAGAAGGAGGTGGATATGGTTATTAAAGGGCAACATGAGAAATACTTGTGATGGAACTCTTCTGTATCTTGACTATGGTGAGGGATACATGAACCTTCACATGGATAAAATTGCATAGAACCAAATACACGCATACACACACATACACACACACACACACACACAAATGAGCAGAGATAAAACAGAAAATATGAATAATATTGGTGGACAACATCAAAGCCAATAACCAGGTTGTGATATTATATTAATTATATTATAGTCTTGCAAGATGCTATCATCGGAGAAATTGGGTAAAGGGTATATGGGATATATCTGATTATCTCTGCATGTAAATCTATATTTATGCCTAAAAAAACAATTAGGTGCAACAAACCTCTCCTGTCTCCCCTGCTGCTTCTCTTTGCAGTGTATTTCAATAAATCTGCCTTTTCTGATATCCAAAAAGAGATAAATAAGTAAATTTTAAAAATTAAAAAATCAATTAAAAATGAAAAGGAAAGAAATAATGAGGCAATTTGAAATTTGTAAAAAGCAAAATAAAATTTCTGAGACCTCAGGGGCTACAGTGCAGATGACAGAGAGATCATGTTGATAAAGAAAGGCTCATGTGTACTCTTTGTTTTCTAATAAACAACACAGCAGAGGAGTCAAGAGGTAAGATGTGGAAGAGGCACAACTGGCAATGGAGGATTATTGAGTTTGCTTGATAGATCTGTGGGTGTTTATTATTACATAATTCTGTTTACCTTTATATGTATTTTAAATTCTCAAAAAGTTAACAAATGTTTCTGACACCATGTACAGAATATAGTATACTGAAACACAGAATTCTAACACTGAAAGAAACTTGAATCATTCCACCTAGTCCAATAGTCACCTTTGCAGACACCAACAACAAGATGCAGAAGGTCACCCAGGTAATAGAGGCACAGATAGACCTATAAGCCATTTCTACTGACACTGAAATCACTGTTCTTTACACTGTAGTATGTCACTTCTTAACTATTACTATAAATTAAGTGCACTAATGTTCTGGACACCATAAAATTAATATTTTGAAGAAGTCTGTTAACACTTCATAATTTTCTTTTATCATATTTTTAAAAGGATGCAGGTATATTTAATTTGATATTAAGAGCTCTTAGTAAAAGAAGTCAAGTATACATTTATTTTCCTCAAAATGTTGCTATTTCATCAAATGAGAAGATACCTGTGTTTAGAAAATTACATTCATTCAAGGAGCTCAAAGATTAAGTGGCTCACATTAATTATAGAAACCTTGACTTTATTGAATTCAATTAACAATAAGTTGACAGTGATCTCTCATTTAGAAAATCTGATATGAATTAAGCTTTACAACTAAATCCCATTAAATAGGGATCATACTGAAGACACTTCATAGATATTTTATTGAAAGCAAACCCAAATAGTGTATTGGGCTTGGGAAAGGAGATCCCTATCTCTGTTTAGCCGACAGGGGAAAGTAATTGAAGGGGGGAAAAAAATCTTTTCTTCTATCACCAAAAATCTCTATTACTATTACTGAGCAAACTTAAGTAATGAGCTTTATTCATAATATCCCTTGAGGAAAAGCGAGTCTGTGTTTGTTTATCTTCTACCAGTCGGGTTGTTAATTCAAACCTAACATTAATGGGCCAGAATCACAGCCACAGAGCCAGACTGACAGAGGGGCAGGGCTGGACAGGGGCAACCTCCAGCTGTGCTCAGGAGTAGACACATGAGTCATCCAATCAGAGGGAACCATGGGGCTATGTAACAAAATTTGTTTTTCCTGAGCCAATAGCCATTTAATATTTTCAGTAGTGATAAATACTGAAAAAGCCCTTCAACACACCATTGTAAAAAAATAAGCAATTCTTCAACAAAAGATTTTAATTATTAAAACATTTAAAATGTGTTATAAAAATAATCTGTGTGGGGACACTAGGAAACCAGGCCTTTTTTTTTATCGTTTTATAGTGAGGTGGTCTTTTTACTCTCTTGATGCTAGAATGACCTTTTTTCATGATCCCTGTGGGGTTTTTTAAAAGATTTATTTACCTCTGCATACAAGCTGGGGTGTAGGCCAGAGGTGTGGGGTGGTGAGAGGATTCAGCAGAGACAGAATGGGGAGCAGAACAGGCGGATCTACTGAAGTACACTGCTGAGGAGAGTAGCGGTTGAGGCAGGAGAAGTCTGCTGCACCACGTGAGAAGTTCCCTGGCCCGGGATAGAACTCGTACTCTGGATAGCTTCATAGTGCCCCCTGTGGCTATTGAGTAAATAACTGTTACAGGACCCTTTGCAAGTGATGCCATTCTTTTAGCAACTGGCAATGTCTTATCTGGTACCAAAGATGGGGTTCGACACCAGGTAGGCACATGTCTGACAGCGTATAAGGTATTGCTGAAACAACAAAGGGAGGCCACCAAGATGATCCCCAGTACAACATCTTAGGGAGACTCCTCTATTTCCAGTAATATTATCACTACTACTACAGATTTTTTTTAAAGGAAAAAAGAGGTACCGTTCTTTACTCTCTCTGCTCCATCAGAGGGGAGTGAATTAGCATCAGCATGGCCAAGATGGGTTCCCACTGAGAGAAGGAGCCAGTCTCCAGTGCTGGATTAAATCCTCTGCAGCCTGCCATGCTTAAGGGCAAGGCAGGAGGAAGGGAACAGAGAAACCCGCTAGAGTACATCTGGCAGCTTTCTGGATGGTTACAGCTGGCTCCATTGTGCTTCTTAGACTCTGTTTCCTGTAGGATGATGCAGGAGACAGCAAAACAGCTTGAGTCCTGAGCTGGGCTGTGAGCAAACTGGCTTAGGACAAGGCAGACTGAGGAAGACACTGTCTCTTCGACTCTGCCAGAGAACACAAGTTCCAAGGCAGGAAAGAATAGTAACAAAGCTTACTAGCACCTATTTATGACAATGACAGTCAGTCCTTACATAGAGCAATATATTAAAGGTATTCTTTACCTAGGGAAAAAAGTCACAGAGACTTTTAAAAGAAAAGTTTGGTTCCTCTCATCTACTTTTTTAAGATTGCAGAGCATTCTTAAAGGACTTAAAATCAGAAATTATTGACGGAAATCATGACTAAAAGGAGAGTGAAAGACTTTTGCCTGGCAATCCGAGTTTCAGAAATCAATCAAATGTGCTTTTTTTCAGTTACTCTTTACATGTTATATAAGAAAGACTGATATCAGTTATAAGGCTTTACAGCATTTTTAAGCACAGTTATATGTATTAGGCATTTGTTCCTCTGTCCACAGTCACCCAACAGGTAAGAAACATTACATGGCACAAACCTAAGCCTTCAGACTCAGAGCTCAGGGCTCCTACACTCTACAAAAGCCATCTAGGAGGAGGGGTGAGAGGCAGGGAAGGGGGGAATGTTGAAAGTAAAAGTATTCTCAGTCTCCACCCACAAACTTCTACTTTTGAACCCAATAGTTCTGGAATAGGATTTAAGAAACCATCTTGCCTACAATGTTCAAGGCAATGATCCTGATAAAAAGCAGGTAGTTAACACACCACTCTTTGTCTCACATACCTATGGGGGATCTACTTATGGAGGATCTACTTTTGGGATCCTTCTATGGGATTATATACAGCATCAGGAACGCCCCAACACCAAAATTCGAAATTATGCAATAAACCAGTCTGCCTTCACTGGCCGCTCCTCCATGCCCTCAGGAGTATCAGTATCCTACCTGGTCTCCACTTCTAGGGGAGCCTAATGCATGGGCATTAACCTAAAACATCAACACCAGAACTTCACTCCCAGGGTCAAAGGCCATTCCACTAACCCTTTCCTTCATCTCCTCCTGTACCAAAAAAAAAAAAAAAAAAAAAAAAAAAAGCCATCATTTTCTCCTTTTCCTTTTGATTAATTAATTCTTGCTAAAGTACCACAGGCCATCAATGGCTTAGGATGTTATTCTATTATCAATTATTACATTCAGTGCATATTTGTAATTGAGAACCCTAAACAAAAGGGAACCAACAAAATGTAAAGCTAGTCTAATAAGTCACTCTGAGTTTTAAACGTAGTCAGAAAACTCCTCCTTGAGCCTTGGGGTAAATCAGTTTTCACTGGGTTTATTCGACCTTGCAGAAAATTAAGAAACAAGAGTTACCATCTTTTATATAATAAATTTTCTAAAATAAGAACAAACTTACTATCTTTAGAGTTTCCCCCTATTAAACAGCCTTATTTCTTCTGATTTACTTTATTCACATAGTTTCAAAGGACTGCAAATTATTATTTTTTAACTGAGGTAACGTTGGTTTACGTCACTGTTTGTATTTGAAAGTACAGGTCCCCCCACACTTCAAGTGTTAGTGCCAATAGTGTACCCACTACCAAAGCACCCGTGGCCCACCACTTAGTCCACTGTGCCCCCTCCCACCTTACTCTCACAACTCAATTTCTTTCTTTTTTTAAAATAAGTCTTCATTTATATTTTTTGTTTGTTTATTTATGCATGCAAAAGCTGGGTGTAGGCCAGAGGTGTGGGCAGTGAGAGGATTCACCAGAGACTGAGTAGGGAGCAGAACAGGTGGATCCACTGAGATACAATGTTAAAGGGAGCAGCAGGTGAGAGGGAGAGGTCTGCTGCACCATGTGGGAAGTTCCCTAGCTGGGGATTGAATTCCTGGGGCAGTGGCTACAATAGCTTCATAGTGCTGAGTCTTAACCCCTGCACCACCAAGGAGGCCCCTCAATTTATTTCTTAAAGAGTCAGATAGTAAAGATTTTGGTTTTGTGGGTTGTAAAGAATCTGTCATCTTAGCATGAAAACAAATTTTGGCAATGTGAAAACAGACGTGGCAATAGCCAGCGTAACTTTACTTACAAAGATAAGTTACAGCCTGTAGACCTTAATTTGCCTACCCCTACAAGTCCATCTTAAAGTTGCCTTTAATTTCATTTTATCATGTTTGTGTAAGCATTAAGCAGAACCTTCATTAAAGGACCCATGTCTCCATTTGGTGAACTTTCTTTCTCCCTCTTTTTATTTTTTGTCTTACGATGTTACATTAGATTTACTCTGAGAATGATAAATTCTGAGTGTTAAAAGAGTGATGGTAATTGAATCCAATAGGCTGAAGTTTGGCTGAAGTCATTTTCTAAAGAAAGAGATAGCACTACCCTAATTTAAACAAGTGAGATTTTTAAATGTCTTGATGAATAAACTGCAAATTCCTTCAGCATATGAATAAACTTCTATACTCAAATCCAGAAATGAGTAAATTCCACTGCCAAAGAGTGAAAATGATAAGGTCTTGAGAAATAGACCAAAAGGCAAGCACTGTAGTAATTTCAGAAGGCTGTGAATCCTACTGCACAGCTCTCTCAACTGTGCACGAGAAGCCTCGTGCCTGGAAATCTGCAGAGAACTGTACTGAAGGACCTGCAAGTAAGCCATCGCTTCCCTCTTCTTCCTTAACAGTGTCTCTGAATTATGGGAATGTGAACAGGATTTTATTTATTGCTCCTTGGGGTTTGTTTGTTTGTTTGTTTGTTTGTTTAACCAGGAGAATCCCTTAAAGAATTCCACAAGTTCTTAGCCTGTGTCAGGTACTATGGTCTTGCCAGGACAGAGATATAGTTATTGCTTTTAAATACTATTTCTGCAACAATAAGAGCAAAACTAAAGTTCTCATCTTTCTACTTGGGTGGAAGAGGACACTGGAAATCTCAAAATAAAAACATGTATCATCATCACTAATCATCAAGGAAATGCAAATCAAAACCACGAGATAACACCTCACACCTATGAAATGGTCCACATTGGGGAGGGGGGTAGAAACAGAAACAAGTACTGGTGAGGGAGCAGACAAAGAAACCCTTTTACATTGTGGTGGGAATGAAGACTGGTCAGCCCATATGGAAATGTGTATGACTGTTCCTCAAAACACTGAAAATAGATCTGTCATATGACCCAATATAATTCAAAAGCACTAATTTGAAAGGAAACCTACACTACTGTATTTACTGCAGTACTATTTATAATAGCCAAGATGTGGAAACAACCTAAATGCCCCAGAACAGATGAGGTATATAAATATAATGGAATACTACTCAGCAATCAAAAAAGATAAATCCACTTGTGACAACATGAGTGGAACTGAAGTTGGTTATGCTAATTGAAAAAGCCAAAATTAGAAAGACAAATATCACTGGTCAACAGTGAGATGGTTACTAACTTAAAAAGGCCCTAATCTGTAGTATCTTGGTGTGCTGAACATGAATATAACCCTGAACATTTTTTATTAGCTCTCGTTTTGAAGATATTTCATATAATTCATTTTATATGTTTTGCCGTGTAAATTTATATATAATAGGACTGCAACAACATCCTAAATCAGCCTAGAATGATGTAATATTGCGTCGCATTGCATAATACCATCATGCACAGATCACCCAGAGTTGACGGCATCATTTTCTGATGCGATGCAATACTACTGCCAGGCAGGCGGCTGCTTAAGTAAGCTGACGTCAGCAGTGCACTATAGAAAGCGCTGTCGGAAAGGTTGAGCATTGAAAATATTTCAGACTTTGTGCGAGACAGTTGAAGCTACTGTTCCATAGAACTGTTATTATTTTATTCATTTAGGTACAATACAGAACAATAATGCCTCGAAAGTGTGTTAATAGCGTGGACAATTTCTGCTCTATTTGTGGGGAAGTGACATTTGCCAACCAGAAGAAAAGTATCACTTCTCAAGTGAAGAAGGCTTATCATCTTTACTTCAGATGCAAGGTTGGTGACCAAGACAAGTCTTGGGTCCCGCAAAGATGCTGTGCTACATGTACAACACAGCTTTCACAGTGGTTAAATGGCAAAAGATCATCAATGCCGTTTGCAGTCCCCATGTGTGGAGAGAGCCAAGCAACCACATAAAAGACTGTTACTTCTGCTTAGTTCCTCCTCTTTCTGGCAGAATAAGAAGCCAAAGAAGTTGCGAATAGTCTACCCAAACATTGTGTCTGCATTGAGATCAGTTCCACATGGTGAGGGACTTCCTATTCCAGAACCTCCAGCAGAATATTCTCTTGATTCATCTGATGAGGACAAGGGTGAGCTAACCTGTTCTTGTGTTCCATCAGCATGCAGTGATCCAGATTTTCACTGTGGTGCATCGTCAACCCCACACAGACTAACACAGGAAGAACTCAATGACCTGGTTCGTGATTTGGACTTATCCAAGAACAATGCAGAATTGCTAGATCAAGACTCCAACAATGGAATCTTCTAGAAGAAGATGTCACAATTACTTTCTATCGAAAGCGCCACCAGCAGTTGGAGCCTTTCTTCAGAAAGGAAAGTACTCTGGTATTCTGTTCCGATATTGAGGGCCTCATGAATGCCTTAGAAATCACTTATGACCCACAAGAATGGAGACTATTTCTAGACTCTTCGAAACTGAGTCTTAAGCTGTGCTTTTGCACAATGGAAACCGTCTTCCATCTATTCTATTCCTGAACAGCTGTACAAGAGACAAGCGAAGAAATCTAAGTAGTCTATGATGACTTGATTTTTTTTTACAGATATTAACCATAGGCCTGTTTCTATTGGCATGCATTTCGTGACGTAAACACAATTTATGGCAGATTACAAAAAAAAACACTAGAGCCAAAATTAGAATTTGACTGTCATATTCGTGTTGAGCACATACAAATTGATAGGAAATGACCAATTTTATTTCAGTAACATGACTTTTGTAAAAATTTGTTGATCAGTGTAATGGATGGTTTCACTCATATGTGGAATATAGAGAAACAAAACAAAGAATCATGCAGGACCAAACCAAACACAAATCCTAGAAATCTGCCTGTAATTCTGAGATTACTAGTGGAAAAGGTAGGGTGTAGAAGGCAAAGGTGGGAGGGAGCACAATGGACTTAGGTGGAGGCCTATGAATGCCTCGGTGATGGGTGTGGTGTAGTAAAATACATCTGAAGAGCTATGATCCTATATTTCTGAAATATATGCAGTACTGTAAACCTCAATAAAAAATTATTAAAAACCATTCTTAGCTTATAGGTTGTGCAAAAACAGAGAGTAGACCATTTTTACAACTCCTGTTCTAGACACTTTTTTAGGTTATGGGAACAGAGGAGATAATAACAATAGATATTGAGCCCTAGTATATATAACTTTACTTCATCTCTATATTTTATGTGTGAGACTTTATTCTTTTCTGTTTTAGATCTTTCTAGTATAAACCATGTATATACAACACAGTCCCTTTTAACATCCTAATCACCATTTCCCAAGATTCATTTTTAGTTTAAATCTCATACCCTCCACCCAGATAGATTTTTAGGAGATGGCTTTTTTGTTGCTGTTCGAGCTCACCAGACTACTGTATCACTTAGAGTTTGTCACCCATCTCCTCTCACCAGCCAAGCTGCTCCCTAACAAACTCTTCCTGCATCCACTAGAAAGTTTCCTCGCATACTTTGTTCTGTTCACCAGTTGGCCTCCCGCCCTCAGTAATAGTTTCTGCTTGAGAAGTTCCTGCATATTCCCTCCTCAGCTTTGCACACGCACGTGCACAGAGGTGCGCCTTCGGGCAGCAAGAGCCCATCCACCTCCACTCAATCAAAGATCACTGAGCCGCCACTGTGCATGGGGCACAGTGACCAGTGGCCCCTTGACCTCACCTCCTCTTTGGGCATCTTGCCCACTTGGCACTCAGCTTTCTGGGCCAGCGACTGTGGTGGAATCAACTTACAGAAGTGTTTCTCGGGAATCCCTCTAAAAAAGGTAACACTGCAAAATGTCACCCGTGTAAACCAGCATGCAAATGAGCACACAGCTACCAGCCTGGGCCCCTGGTTCCAGTGGAACACAGACGTGGTCTTTGCTCTCAGAAGATGTAGTACATGTATACAATTGAGTACTACTCAGCAATCAAAAAATGATAAACTAACGAAATTTTCAGCAACATGGATGGAGCTAGAAAGGATCATGCTCAGCGAAATAAGCCAGAATGAAAAAGAAAAATATCAAATGGTATCTCTTATAGGAGGACTATAAGAGAGCCAAATGAGAAATCAGAAGGAGAAAATAGCACAAAAAACATAGACAAAAGCAAAAACTGGCAGGCAACCAAATAAGAGATATTCTACAGGGGAGGGAGAGGAAGAGAGATCGAAATAGGGGAGAAAAGCACACAAGGGACTATGGAGATGGTTCACGGGTGAATTGGTGGTGGGAAACCTACAGGGGATACACAATAATGTAAAGGATATAAATTATATTTAAAAAATAAAAAATAAAAGAAAGCTTGTAACGGAAGGAGGGTGGGGGGAAATTATTGCGTGAACAATTATTTGATTATACTGTTGCACATGCTTTAAGAATGTAAGGGCACATCTTGAGGTCTTATCTGGCAGGGGGTTGAGGGGAAGGTTTCTGCTATAGCACCCAAGCACCCCTTAGAACCGAGTGCCTGGAGGGCAGGGCTTAAGCCAATCTTATGCATGCCAGTATTTCAAGTATCCTGAACAGTACCTGGCAAATAGTCGGCATTCGATCAGTATTTGTTAAATGAAATATACAAATGGATTGAGTATAAACTGTCTGCTGCCATTTCCATCCCCCAAATCAGAGATCTCTGCCTCTGGGAATCCAAGAACCAAAAAATTTCTACCCTCACCTTCAATATGTACACATTTACCTTTTGCTCAATTATGAACATGTGTTTCGGTATGTTACACAAATTGTAAAACACATTACAAGTGAAAAATTTTAAGGACACGACAAAGATGAAAGAAAAATACTTCACTGTAATTATTTTAGTTAGGTGATGCACAACAGAAGTAGCCTTCTCACCCTGCTCTTTGCTTTAATATCAAAGTACTGGCTGGCCTCTTGACCTCACCTCCTCTTTGGGCATCTTGCCCACTTGGCACTCAGCTTTCTGGGCCAGCGACTGAGGTGGAATCAACTTACGGAAGAGTTTCTCAGGAATCCCTTTAAAAAAGGTAACACTGCAAAATGTCACACGTGTAAACAAGCATGCAAATGAGCACACAGCTGCCAGCCTGGGCCCCTGGGTCCAGAGGCAGTGCTGAGTGCTGGTAACAGTCTGAGATGCTCAGATGCCCAACGCCAAATGCCCAGGTCCTAGATGCTCAGAAGTGCTGCCTCTCTCCCCGCCGCTTAGGGGCAGCAGCCTTCACTCAAAACTTACTTTGAAGAGTCAGAAGGGATGTCCTTTCTCTTTAAAAAATGATGTTCGAATATGC
This sequence comes from Scalopus aquaticus, assembly GCA_004024925.1. Taxonomy (NCBI): domain Eukaryota; kingdom Metazoa; phylum Chordata; class Mammalia; order Eulipotyphla; family Talpidae; genus Scalopus; species Scalopus aquaticus. Next base: position 154,682 of record PVIJ01000378.1, on the reverse strand, counting down.
AGAGACAAAGAGCCCCAGGTTTGAAATGTTTAAATCAACACAGTGTTGGGGAAAAATATAGTTACTTTATTTACTCATGGTACGGTCCCTTTTTTTGCATGTAAGATTTTGAGGAGAGCACTTCAATTGAACATGCAGGGCTTTTGGTTTTGTTTTAAACTTAATTGTGATGTGGCATTTCAAATATCAGGTTTCAGGTCTTTCTCCATTTCAGATTAGTGGTTTTAATGGTTGCAGTATCTGAGAACAGTTCACTGACCTACATGGAAGGAGAACATCACTGGCTGTGCTTAGAAAATTATGTCACTCACATTCAAGCCCCTTCTCCAGGTCTGAAAGGTTTGAGTTCATTTTCTGGATGGTTTTCAACGAGTTGTTAGTCCACACAGATAGCTTCATACTATCACCAGGCACAACACACAGACTGGTTGAGAGTCAATGTTAATAACTGTAAGCAGAAACCATATTTTAAATAATCTTAAGTTCAAACTTGGAGAGCTAAGTTTTGGAAAAATTTATTACATTACTTTTACATAATGCCATTTTTCTTTTGTTCCTTATTCTTTGCAGGACTCTTTAAAGCCCTAGGCTGACAAGTAGGATTTGTACTAATTATAAATGAATATCCCAATAAATCCAGAAACAGTCAACCTCAATGTGCCACAAACATGAAAAGGCAGCAAGTTGCCACTGTTAGCTCCTTCGTATTGTCTGGCTCCCACTGTTACCTTTTGGATACCTTGGGTAACACCACACCTGGCCTGCTGACAAGTGAACTGCATGAAAACCCAGCATGCTTTCATGTTTAATGAATATTAGCTTCGCGTTTTTTTTTTTTTTTAAGTAAATAGAAATAGCAGTTCCAAGTTATTTCCCACATCTCAATGGATTGTTTTACAAACCTTCTGGGTGGATTCATCCACTCAAAGACTACCTGGTGATCCACACCATTGTTACACAATATGATGAAGAAAAAACTTATCTCTGGCATCCCCTACATCTAATTTTTTAAGGCTTTCTTTTCTCTTTTAGCACAAAGCTCCCAAATTCAGCTCTTCTGAACTGATCTTCAAAGGAAATGGACCTAATAAACTTAACAATAGTAACTATTACAGGATGGACATGCTAATACTACCAAGAGTTTTTGTTTCTTAAGAGACAATACCCTGAAAAGAGAAAATCTTAATGAATCACTGTCCATGCAGTTTCTGTAACAGAGAACATAACACGGAAGTGAGGGGGTGGCAGGTGGACAGGGGTAGCTTCTGTGGCACCTTTCAGAACATCCTACTGTGCTGAAGAAAAGGTCAGCTCTTTCAAGGACAGTGCAAAGGAGCCAGATATAAGGATGTCATCAGTGCCTCATAACCTCTCTTTGACGTTGTAACAGGATAGTCCCCAGGGAAAGAGGAGGTTCCAGGTCCCTTGCTCCACCCAAGGAAGGGTGGATCTGGGCAGGGAGGAGAAACCAGAGAAGACAGGGAGAAGGAAGGAAAGAATTCAAGAAGAGGACCTGGAGGAGGCACATAGAACAGAGAGATGCATAAAGAAGCTGCACTTGCTTCTCAGCCTTGGACTTGTATCAGGGGCTTGGGGGACATGGAAGGAGACACGAGACAGAGACATGGATTAAAGACCCTTGTTGGGGTGGGGGGCGCTGATAATGGCAGCCTTTATCTTGAGTTTTGATTTTGCTCTTTTCCTTCCAGACTTTCCCGGCCCTTTGTGCTCCCTATTAAATGGGTTCCCACCAAAAGGTGTCTTAGGCAAGTTTTTGGGCCTCAGAAATCCTGCCTTGGCCAAGCCTGTTTGGCTGAGCATTTACCCATGAGGGGATGGGTAACTTTGGGTGCTTGATTTGGTGGCTATGTTCTTTCTCTTCTCTTTATTGCACACTAATTGTATTAAAGTTATTTTCTATTGAAGGACTTGTGCACTAGAGTATATTTTGTTTTGATGCAGCAGATGGCAGAACTCATTTCGAGCAAGCAGGTTTGGGGGTCCTAAAGTACCCCTCACCCTGCCTTGTAACAAAATGGCTCCCGGAAGGAACTCTGTTACACCCCATGTGAAGAAATCCTCATGTCTCCTGGTCACTAAGTTGGGCTATCAACCACTTTTTCTATTTGCAATGCTAACGATAAGTCAATATTTGACAGAAATTTCCAAAGAAAATAAAAGAAGCTTATACTGGCAATAGTAAGTTAATGCATTTTCTTGACTAATTCCAATGGCAAAGAATTATTTGCATAGCAAGAAAAAATGCTAATTTCATTAAAGTGCTATTAGATAAGGCTTTTAGACTAACTTGTAATCTCTAAAAAATTATACAGAATGACTTGATTTGTCAGTTCTAACCTCTTCGGAATTGTTTGCCTGCACAGTCGCCACATTTGGAGGAAAAACCAAATCCAGAACTGACTTGTTTCCTAAATGAATTGGGAAGTTGTCATTAAGAAGCATCTGCTATTTTACTGCATTCATGTAGAAGCATTCCTGTGCTGCTGTAATGGACTAGTGAGCAGATGTTTAGAGCACTATACCCACAGCAATACGTGCATCATAAAAAAGATAAGGAGATCCAACGTAATTAATGATTTTGGTTCCTGTAGAAATGAATTTCACTTCCTTTAATGGATTAAAAGTTGTGTCAAGAACTTCAAATTTTAATTCAAGAAATTCACTTGAAAGAAAGTGAAGACACAATCATTTCTACTAATAAATAACAAAGGTTCAGACTCAGGTTTACACCCCATGTGAAGAAATCTGAGGGTGGAAGAAAATCTTCTCCAGATCCTATTACCATCTTATCTTCCCAGTGACCAGCCAAAGAATTAGCCATTGGAATTCAACTTCTTTGTACCTTAGATGTCTTCGAGCCAAAAGAATATGTATTTTCTCTGAGAATGGGGGCAAATAAATCAAGGCATTACCTGTTAAAAATTTTAAAATCTTGGCCAAGATTTTCAAACCGACAGTGGGCTCACAGTGAGAGAGGCAGTAACAGGAACTGGGAAGGCCAGTCATATGTGGAAACATTAAAGGCAGGAGCTATAACCTGGTAACATGTTCCTCTTACTCTAATAAAATCACCTGGCTCTAAAATAAGAAATTTAAAAACATGAAAAACAGTGATTAACAACTGTGTGAAAGTCTGCAATCATACGGCCCTTTAGACCAAGATCCAGGCTCTGTATGAGATCCATCTTAGCACATGTTACTCCCAAAAGGAGCATCCTTTTGGGAGTAACAGTAAAATCAGACAACTGATTTTGGGAGTACCACTAAGGGAGTGAGGATTGAGGCAGGGTAGAGAAAGCAGTAGAGGAGCAAACTGATGAAACTTTAGTAAAACTGATCAAGAAAAATAAAACAAAAATCATGAAAGCCAGACATTTAAAAAGAATTATCAATAAAGACCTTTCATGCATTAACAGGAAAAGAACATATGACAAATACCATACAACAAATATTTTGCAGTTCAGATGAAATGGACACATTACCAAAGAAGATACTAAAGCTCACTAAGGAATTAATAAACACTTCAAATAAATAACTTTCTGTCTTTGAAGAAATTGGTTGTAGTTTAAAAACTCACAAAGGAAACCCTAAGGCAAGATGGCTTCACTGGTAAACTCTATAACATATTTAAGGAAGATATAATACCAATTCTACACAAAATCTTCCCCCAAATAGAAAAGGTACAAATACTTCTCTCTGTTTTTCAGAAGAGAATTACCTTAATAACAAAACCAAAGAAAGCATAAGAAAAGTAAAAATCATTATCACTCATGAACCTAGACACAAAAGTCCTTCACAGAATTTTAGCAAATTAAGTCCAGCAATCTATAAGAAGGTTAAGAGATGACCAAATAGGGTTTATCACAAAAATGCATAGTTAGTTCAACATTTAAAAATCAATTAATTTAATTCACCACTGTATAAAAGCGAAAAAGCATACAGCTTTTAATAGATGCAGAAAAAGAAGTTGAAAAATTCAGTGACCATTTATAATTAAAACTCAGCAAATTAGGTAGGGAAGGAATCTTTCTCACCCTAATAAAAAGCTTGTAAAAAATTCTTTAAGGTAACCTCATACTTATGGTGAAATGCTGTATTTTATAAAATTTAAGGGTAAGTAGATATTTTTAAAAATAGGTTAAAATAACAGGGCAAGAAGGTACAGCCAGTGTTACAAAGGAGTTAAAAATGTAACGAGGCTATCCTGTATGTGACAATGGGCAATTGGGATATTTTATGCTATTTTTTAATGCCTTTACTTTGTGTGTATGTATGTAACTGCACTTCTTGATAGAATTTTCATAATAAAAATATAAGAGAATGATCCTTAAGACAGAATAGACTACCGGGCCTCCCTGGTGGCGCAGCAGTTGAGCGCTGCGCTGTGGAGCTGTCGGCAGCGCACGATGCGTGTTCGATGCCCAGCCGGGGAGAATCCCACATGGCACGGCAGACCTCTCCTGCCTCGCCCGCTGCTCCCCTCAGCAGTGTATTTCTGATCTGCCTGTTCTGCTCCCCACTCTGTCTCTGGTGAACCCTCTTGCCGCCCCACGCCTCTGGCCTGTACCCCAGCTTGTATGTATAAATAAATAAATCTTTAAAAAAAAAAAAAGACAGAATAGATTACCCTGAGCAAAGGAAGGACATTCCTGATTTTCAAGTGTAAATTTTATATACTCAATGTTCTTTTCTTTTTTTCTTTTTGGTCTAAAATACCCTATGTTTGTTGGAACCTATGGGCATTTTGCACAATTTAGCTTAATATTTATTTCAGCTGTTCAATCTTTCCTGGGCATTATTGTGACTGATACTTTTAAATGATAATTTAGCATTACCTCTTCATTGTTATGCCCCCTTCCAAGCCAGGAGGAAATTGAGACTATCTGAGAGTGTTAGGCAGGATACATTTTCTGTACAATCCATAGATAATTTAAGTAAAGGACACATCAAAGTTGAAACCTCAAAAGCAATTTTCTTAATTAGCTTAACTAGTAGTGATTGTGTTCAAATCAAATATCTCAGTTCAAAAAACCCATTAAAACATGACAAGCTTCAAAAACAAAGAATTTTAAATTACAGGTTATTAATTCCCACATCCTAGTCTAATTTCAATCTTCATTAGATGACTTCAAATTCTGCTCTTAGCAAAATAAATCCCAAAAATTAAATAGTAACATTTTTATTGATAATGCTTTCTAATACATGCCCAAACTATTTTTTTATCTACTGGATATAAAAAGGGGGTCCACAGATATAAGAGCAATAACTCAAGGACTAGAGAGTCTATTTTAATCTCAACCACTTCCTTTTCTTTCAACAAGTAGTTGACAGTTGGACTAGGATCTACAGGTTCATTTTCAACTTCCAGTTATAAAACAGTTTTCAGAATAAAGCAAAACTATCCAGCATCCAAAATAAACTGCCTAATTCACAGTTTTGCAAAGGACCCACTCAAATTATATTAAATTATGAGCACGCAAATTAGAAAATGTGTGAAGAGTGCATTTATGCCAATGTCACTTTGTCTATGGCTGCTATTGGCAGGAACGCAGGACTGAAGTGACCTCTGACCACTTTAGGAGTTCCGTGATGCCCCAAGTGAAAGTCCTTTTACACCAAGATGCAAAATTAACTATAAAAGAACTGGGAGCAAGTCCTTTTAAGGAAAAGGACTCTAGGATGGCATAACTTTATTCATGGGTGCTCATTATGAATTGTACTGAACCCCATTTTGATTATATTAAATTTTATCATTTCATATATTGAAAATTTATAAACACAGTTCATAAGATTTCCAAACAAATTCAGAATAATAAATAGGGATCTTCCTGTCGGAGCCACTAGAGCCCTTTAAACCTAAATATATAACACTTCTCTCTAGTTTGATTCAGGATATTTGAACTCTAAACCACCTTACTACCTCTTATCCTAAATCTTGGTTGAACTGTAATCATTCCTAGTGTTTAGTTTTCTGCTAAGCCATGAGAGATAAAAATGTTACCCGGAAAAGAGAGTATAACATAAACAACAATAGATTTGTTGGAGAAAATGGACAGGGTTCTTAACACAAAACAAACAGCAAAAGCAAAGATTCCTTTTCATCTCCTCTTTTATCCATCATCAAAATCAATCTCTATCAAGAAATCCAAGGAAAAAGTGATCAGATAAATTTTCCTATTCAAGGCACTTCCATCTTATTCCAAATATCATTTGCCTACAGCCAAATATTCTTCCTACAGTTGTTCCCTCCAGACTAGTCCTAAATGCATGTTCACGCCACTTTGACTTTTCCCCCATGTATATCCCACAGACTCTGTAACTTTCTGCTGGGCTCATGGGAGCTGGGCACCTAACCAAAAAACATCAGTGGATCAAATCTTACTACCAATGGGCCAGGTTAATTTCTACAACACCAAACAATTGATGGGGAATCAGAAGGCTCTAGCTTTTGTATATAATTGCAACAAGTCAGTCATTTTTGAAACATTAGATAATTCTAAACCTTATCAACAATCTTTCAACCCAAATTTACTGATCAGCTACTAGGAGCACAGTACAACAGATGGGGTCTATTTCAAAGGAAATCTGTCATACTAAAGAGTAGCAACCCATTTGATTGAAAATTCAGGGCTACAGAACAGAGTACACATGTTTACAATAGCTGGATTCCAGCAGCCAAACAATTCTTCAGGTGTTTCTAGTTCCAAAGAAATTTGTGGGTTTTTTTTTTTTTTTGGTTTCTTTTTTTATTTTTGTCAGACTAGTTGAATTTTAAGGAACCTAGTCTATTGCTAAAATAATTTGTTTTTCTGAAGACAATCAAAAGAATAAAAGCAAGATCTTTATTGTAGTTCAAAAAAAATTTCATAGTAACACAAAAGTCTTGAAAATCAAAGAGGTACAGCTTCCCCATTATACGACATACACTAGTAGATGACAAAAGTTATAATAATACCCTTATGCATTAACAATCATTTATAATGACTAGAAATTCGTTTGTCTTTTAATTGCTTTAAAAGTGTTACCAGACTTGAAAAGTAAAATTCATTCAAGTAAAAGGAGCAGTGGACCATGAAAATTTGAAGGGAAATTAGTTTAGGAAATATACTTCATTTGAAAGTAGAAACTTCTTCCCAAATTTTATTCTCTTCCTCTTACAGTTCAGAGTCAGGCAACAATCCTAAATCTTATTAACTGCATACTAGTACTGAAGAATTTTGATTTCATAGACATAGGTGGTAGAAAGTCTCCACAGTACAAAATAATTGTACTATCAATTAAAGAGTTCAGACATAAATTCTGAAGCAAAGGACAGAATATTTCAAGAATCCCTGGTTTTTCTAGAAATCTCTTCCAGCAGTTGAAATTTCACAAATACTGTATCCCAAAATATTCCCCCTTGAAATTATCTTCATTTTCCTTTGATGACAACACTACCATGTTTTTTACTTCTAAGGTCTTCAACATTCCTCTCATTGCTGTAGACAATTTTCTTTTTCTATTTATTTCTTAAATATTTTTATGTCCCAGAACCTGTCTTCAACGATTATCGTGCCTCTTTCAGTTACTCTTTCTGATAATGAAATATTCCATGGCTTCAGATTTCACTTACATCCCAAATCTGAATCTCCTACAAAGATTTCTCTTTCAAGTTTAGATAGGTTCATATCTCCAACTGGATTTCCCCTGGCATCTCAATTCAATGTGTCTAAAATATAATCCATTATATTTTCACTGAAACTGCTCATTCTTAGGCATTTCATGTCTTAGTTAGAAGTATGGAAATTCATAGAGAATAGTGCCTGGTAGTGAATAAAACGTTATTGAATGAATGAAACTAGTAAGTTTGGTGAACAATTACTGAGTATATCAGTATAGTCAGATATTGTGCCCCAGGTGATACAGAATGCAGCTCTAAGTAAAAATACAAAGTCCCCGGCTTCGTGTAGTTTAGTTCAATGGAGAAGATAGCCAGTAAATAATTTTTTATAAGTGTAATTAATTTTTGGCATTAATTAAAATTGTAATGACATAGGAAAAAATAATCCATCCAAACACCCACACCAGAAAACTTGAAAACATCTTTAATGTTTCTTCCTTATGTTCAATTTCCAGTTAGTTCCCAAAACTTATTAGTTCTATCTCTGAAATTTTTCTGATTTATTTGTTCTCCATCATTACCATCTTGCTCAATTCAAGACTTCATCATCTCTTTCCTTTAAATGGTCTCCTTGACTGCAATCTCTTTGCATAGTCTAGTTTTAGCACTGTTATCTTTTTCTACAGTGTACTTGTGAAGGTATACAATCCTACAAACATTTTGACATCCCATTTGGTTATAAAATAAAGGCCCAAATCCATTATTTTCATGATTAATTCAGCCTTCATTTGCCCTTCCAAACTTATGACGTCCATCTCAAACCCTGAATGTTGGTCTCCAGCCACATCGCACTTGTATTCTCTCAGATCTTCCTTGTTCTAATACCCAATCTCAGAAAAACAAAATTGGTTGGAATATACTGCAGCCCTGGTTGAAGTAGGATTCCAGAGACCTGGCCAGACCATGTGAGTGAAGCTCCTCTTACATGAAGCTATAACAGGTCAAGGAGAGGATCAGTTACCAGAAGCAGTGTACTTTGAAAATACCAGATCAGAGTAGATAGCTAAGAGTAGATAGCTCAAAGTCAGATCAATCATCTGAAATGGATCAGATGTCAACGAAGATCTAAAGAACAAAAGTAGACAGGACAGATTTAAAGTTGCAAAGAAAAAAAAAAAACTGAAGCAGACAATGGGAAATGGAACCAGAAGTAACTTCATAGCTAAGGTTTTTACAGTTGCTAATAATAACAGGAAATATAATCCAATTTATTCTTCAAACTTCTCCATGAAAATTATCTCTATCATAACCCTATTCTATCCCCTACTTTATCCTTTCCCTCTAATGTTCTCACACTTCTTTACATGTGCCACAATTTTAATGATCAGCACATTCGAGTACAATTACTTGCATGTCTGTTTACTCAGCTAAATATGAAAAGGATGAGGGTAGGCACTGTTTTATTCACCCTTTTATCCTCAATGGGTTCACACATGTGTGTTCATTAAGCTAATGAATAAACACAATGAGGTTATGAATGAACAAACAAATGAGCACAGCAGTTGTAATTTAAGACTCCCTAATATATACAAATATCTGCTATTAAACTTAGAAACTGACTTTGGAAATTGATTTCTTTTGACTGTGTACAGAAGGAGGAACTGAATACTTTTCTTGGCTTTAATTAAGAATTCAGAAGTGGGACTCAAAGGAAATGCTCAAATGTACAAATAAATTACAAATAAATACAATTAGAAATGATCACAATGCCAATATGATGCTATTTAATAATATCTTCTTTTGCTTTGTTTTTAAATAGTTATGTCCTAGGGAGGCAATAGTATAACAGATATTCCATTCATTCATTACTAAACATTAATGGTTTATTTTCAGAAGCCATCCACTTCCCCTCCCCACAATTTCTAGCATGAAATATAGAATATGGATATTCGCAATACACCGTAAAAATGTATACTGTGTGACTACTTATTGATGCTAGAAATTCTTGCTTAACAATGCACAACCTCCCCCCCCACATGGAATCATTAGTATAAATACAATTCAAAATGTTTCATTAAATAAATTTTATTTTGTTTCATAAATTAAAAGTATTCTTCTCTAATTTAACCAATCTTACCAAATATTTGTTTTCCTTGAATAATTGTAGCTACTATCTACTCAGCTCAAAATCTTCTTAAGAGTATAACTGAAATTTTGTGATCCTTATGAGATATAATACTAACTACCCTTTGGAAAGGCAGTATGAATTTGATAACACTTAGAAGTAAGTGGTTTAAATTAGATGCCCTCAACAGCCACTTCTAGATAAAGTCTATGTTATTACAATTATTTTAGATTAAATAGAGACTATCAGGTATAGTGGAACATGCATTTCACAAGGAATGTCACTCTGGCTATATGCCAAGTTAGCTAACCAGTGTTTGAAACAGGCAGCAGTCTCCCAGTAAAAATCAGCCGCCAGTACCCTTACTTTCGACAAAAAACTATGCTCTCAGCCTTCATACCTGGTCCAATCTTGACCCATTCTCAATCTATTAGGAGTTTTTTCTCCTAAGAGGCACTTGTTACATTCTCTCCTCTCAAATCTGCTACTGCTACTGCTATTGCTTGTATTCAGCCCTCAAATCTGAATCCTACATCATCCCAACGTGGTTCATCTTGCCATGGAAGACTCTACCCCTGCCGACATCTGGGGGCATCTCGGCTGCCAAGTTTGGCCTTCAACACACAAGAGAGAAAAGTGCAAAGTAACTTGTTAAGGATTATGGAGAAAGTGGAATAGAGAAGTCTGTCTAAAATACGACACTGTATGATGTCACAGAAAAACAAGAGGACTTAGAGCTGAGTGACACATTTGAATCCTCACTGCCACTTATTGGCTGAGTAAATGAATTTGGACTATATGATATACAAGGTGCTCTCCCAATTCAATGGTGCTTATTATGAAAACTTTCCATCACATAAAACCAGTATAATGAACAATAAATGCCCTTCATCCAGCACAAGCACCGTGATCAGTGGCCAATCTTATCTCATTTATTCCTCTGCCAATACTTTTCCCCTAAAGCAAAGCCTAGGTTTCATATTACTTCATCTGTAAACTTCACTAATATGTTTATAATACAGGACCACTGCTATTATCACACCCAATAAAATGAACTAATTCCATAAAATCAACTAGTGCCCAATTCGTGTCAAAATTTTCAGATTACCTCAAAATTGCCTTTTAATTTTTTCATAGAATCCAGCTAAGATTAACACATTCTATGGTATTTCTTATCAGCCAATAAGGGAGAAAGGCTAAAACAGACATAAACTTGATTTGCTAATTCTGTGCTTTGTATAAAATAGATGACTTTATTCCAGCAGAAGCCTCTAGACCTATGTTTTTCAATATAGAAATAGTCACTAGTCACACCTGACTATTGAAGTTGACATTCATTAAATTAAGCAACAATAAAAATTCAGTTTCTTAGTAATAGTAGCCACACTTCAAGTTCTTAAGAGCTACATGAGGCAAGCAGCTTTCATGCAGGACGGCAACAATATAGAGATTGTTCATCAGTAACTGAGCAACCAGTTATATAGTATAGGTCATACATCTTACAGGAAATCCTACTGAGTGATGATGTTCTACATCCTACACAGAAGAGGTACCTATGCAGCAGTCAGATTGTCTCTCTCAAAACAGGTCTCACTAGAAAGCAGAATCACAGATGACTTGTTAGAGTCACCCAGGGCCAACCAAATGACTCCTGGCCCAAGAGCCTCAAGAAGACTGTCCAGCAGGCCACAACCTACAAATGAGTTGTTTTCAAAGTTTACTTGCAACCTGTTTTGAACTTGAGGCCATTTTCTTCAGGTTCCCACACTATCCGTAAGACCCTCATCAACAGAAAACATGGCTGAAATGTTATATAATGAAAAGTAGGTAGAAGAAACTATTATTGCTATTGTGCACTGGCCTGGAACCAAATGATTATGCATAGTGTAATTTCTATATGTAAACGTGTTTTTCAGGGTAGAAAAGAAAGGAGAACAGTGTTATTAGAAACATGTCTCACTCCTCACTCTTTCTCCACATCTTAGCAACAAGGAACACTTAATGTTGGAAGACACTTCCCTTGAGAAGAGTCCCCCTCAGCATGAGGTAAAACAGTCAATCATAAGTATGCAATTATGTAAACAAGTCATTAAAAATAAAAATTACACAGTCTAACAACAGCAATTCCTTATGATTTAGGTAAGTTCAGTAGTATAATGGCCTGATTATTTCCTCCTACATCACAATCTCAAAAGAAAATTTAAATAGCATAAGATTGGTACATTTTTACAATTGTTAAAAGAAAAAAATCATAGACTAGAGGATTCCTAGCTAGGACATATTTTTTTAAATTATGTATGTCAAAAAACACTGCAAAGTTAAAATACAAAACATCAGGTATAACATTTGTAACATATATAACAAAGTGCTAATATCCTTAACAAATAAAGAATTTCATAAACCAGGAAGAAGGAATAGAAAAATGGACAAAGAGGATAAGCAATTGATAAAGGAAGACATACAAATGGCTAAATTAACAGGAAAATTTTCTAACTTCACTGATAAAACAAGAGACATAAATCAAAACAAGAAATATCAAATAAACAACAACAAAAAGATTAATTTTAATTAGTAACCTCTGGCACTCATTCATAGAGGGAGATTTATTAGGAAAAGCAAAGCTGTTGGCACTTTGAAGGTATAGCTAGTGTCTTTCCTAGTGCCCAAAAACGAACGAGTACATACACTTGAAATAAGTCTTCACCCCACTGCAAATGCAAAATACATCACATAAACATAAAATATCATACTCAATAGCTATGGCAGAGAATTTTATTAAGGAGATGGGCATGAAAAATGGAAAAACTTGACTTTTATGTAATATTACTTTCTCTCTTGTATTTCACATTAAGGCATTTAAAGTCTTTCTAGTCTGCTAGTCTGCATCTTCTCTGCATTGCTTCTTGGCATTGACTCATTAAGTATTCTTCATCTGATTCAAGGCAAAATATGCTTCTGATCAAATATGCACTCACATGCTCTTTGGCAAGCTACAAACCAAATTAGAAAAATCATAAATCTGGTGCTAAATGTTCTGGAGGGATGGTATATGCTATACCTTCCTTATCAGAAAAGCACACATATGGATTGCAATATGTCAACAAAATGCGTCTGTGACTTTTCTCACTCCTAATTTTAAAATCATAGAAAGATCAATAAAATAAGTTATATTACTCTATTTGAATTAATAACTAACAAACCTAGCAACTTACTCTTCAAAAGGAAATCATTCAAAATTACTTTGAAAGACAGTCAAAATGTACTTGAAATGTACATTTTAAGAATATCTGTATCTGCATCAAAGTTAAAAATAAATACATTTGATATCTCAAGGCTCATACCAATTTTAATATCACTAACTACTTATTCAAGATGGTTCTCCAAAGAAAATTTGTTGTTAAATAGTCTATAACCCATTTGATCACTTCAAATATGTGCTTTAAGAAAATCTTCAGTTTCAACATAACAAAAATGGCCAATCACACCCATCTTTTATTATATATGCAATTTCCATTTTCATGCCACAATTTTGTCATTTCACATAATTGCAGCATTAATGTCAAATAATACAGAAAACAAAATTCTTTGCAGCTTATAGAAATCAGAACCTAAAAACATAGTTCATATGATCATTCAATAAAATTTACAAAGATTGGATTTTGTAAAATGATCTGTAGGCATACAATTACCCTATAAAACAATAAATCTTTCCATTCAAGTCATAAAATATCTTAATCAAAAATTAAGCATACAAATTTAAAAATCAAAAAACTCTATCTTCATTAAAGAATCTATGAAAAAGATTCTAAACCCTCTCAGATATATTTTATAAAATACTGGTTAACATGAATTTTTAAAAACTTATTACAATTGTTATCCAATAAATATTTATTTCAGGACGAGTATGTGCAAAGTTCTGAGCCATGTGCTATGATATGAAGAGCAGCAAAATCTAAGACACACGTCTTGGACTTAACAAGGAGAAAACAATTTAATAACAAAGATAAGACATACACATCTGAGAACCAAGGAATTTCACAGCCTGAAGAGCTATTCAAGTTTCACCCAATATTGGTTAATTACATGAGAGAGCCTGTGTTCAAAACAGGAAAATTTTTCCCTGATTTCTTAAACATTTACCTTTCTGTCTACATTAAATGAATGAGACTTCCCTTGAATTATTCTACTTGCGAGACCTCTGTGCACACTTTACTCACTTTCTCTTTCTGTAGTATTGGTTTAATTTTGAATAAAATACAAACACAGCAAACATCTATCAGCTATTATATGCTGTGAATTATTTTACCTGCTGCAATTTTCCATTAACATTACTTATATTGTGTTGGTTTTATTTTCTGGGGTTCCCCCCCTTTTTATGATGAGGAAAAACTACAGGTCACGTTTTTATGGTTTCTAATTTGAAGTCATTCTTAAAAAGACAAGAGGATCACCAGTGTTTTTATCCTACAGTTCTATGGGTTCATTTAAAAAATTTAACCACGCCATGCCTTTTAAACCTCCAGAATGGCTCAAACACACATTCTACCATTGATGATATCCCCTAATTTAAAAGCAGCACACTACCATAAAATGAATACCAGAATGGACTCAAAAAATCTAGGACATGAATACCAATTTTGTTCCAAATTTACTTTGAGACCTTGTACACATTACCTCCCATATTATAAATCTTTAAGATACATAAATACTCTCTCTCTCACACACACACACACACACATATACATACATGATTTAGGAACAGTATTATTGTATTTAACATGATATATATTGTATACCTGTGTGTGAAAAATTATATATACACAATTTTATGATATCTATCTACACACACAAAAAACATACAAATTTGTATGTATGATATGTATACAAATGAAAGGGTTTTTTTTTTATTGTGACCATTGTAATACCTCACCTGATCTAGTACAAAAATGTCCAAATTTAATCTTTCTGTTCTCCAGCCTTTTACTCTGAGTCAAGGATTATTTTATTAATAACAACTCTTAAGGGTCTGCAATTTTCCCTCCTTTGTCAAAGGAATAAAACTGAAACTCCTTAACATGGATTTTAAGGTGCTTTATTATCTGACTCCACCTTATCTCTCCTACTTCACTTCCCAGAACATCCCTTCTATCACCCACCTTCTATCAAGCCACAACCCTATAATTTTCTTTCTCCAAATATACCCTGCATTTATGCTGTTCCCTCTAGCCTGGAATTTCCATTTTAGGAAACCTCTCCTTCAAGGTCCAATTCAAAGATCACCTCATTAATACCTCCACTGATTCTTCATCAAGATACATGATCCATATTCTACTTTGTAAATAAAAGGATCATTATAATTCTCTCTCTCCAACTATATTACAAGTTCCCAAAAGACAAAGACTATGGAAAATTCACCTTTGATGGTCCATCACTTAGGAAGTCTTAAGGATACATCAGGTATTTAATGACATATGTAGATGTGAATTGCACAAATAAGGCTCCTTTAAGTCTAAATTCCAAAGACGAATAAGAAGTATTAGAAAGTTAAAACTTTACAGCAAAAATGTGTAATCAATAAATGATTAGCTGCAGATATCTCTTTTAATGAAAATGGATTTAAAAATGTAAATACATTATTAAGCTTTAAGCTAAACAAAAATACTGTTTGGTGCTCCCTCTGCTGGCTTTGCAGCAGCAACTAAAGAACGTTGAACAATAACATCACAAAGAAGTAAACATAGATTCTGCTTATCTGCTCCCTGTCTGAAACTCCTGCAAATAAAAGGAGTCAAATTTTTTCATTGAGTTCATTTGGAAATAATCCTATCTGCAAAAAAAGGTTGGTTTATGAAAATTGCTTACAAAGACACAAAACTAATCTTACAATTTTAATGATAATAATGTCTGTTTATACCTTTGTTTTCTAACTAAACCACCCACTTGATGTATAAACAATTTAAATTTTAGCTGGAACTGTTGAGAGGAAAAGTAATATGTAATCTTTTTGCTTTAAATTAATATGTAACTTTCAAAAACTGACTAGGTACATAAGAGGTTAAATTCTTCTTGTGTTTCTAAACAGAGTTATTCTGAGTACCCTGAAGGCATTTAATTCCAAAACAGGAAGCCACAGAGAGGAACACTTGGTTACACTAATGTTATGCAGATCTTTTGGAACATATTTTCCTAAACACTTGCTGAAAGAACCTTTTCTATACTGCACGCTATCAAATGGATTTGGAGAAGGGTCCCATGGATACCACAGCATAGTTACTGCTTAAACTGTCCTTTAGTACTTTCTCTTTTTTCCTCTACTTTTCTTCCTTTAAGTGGTCTTCTGCTTGTTCACAGAAAGAGTGCTAAGAAAATCAGGTTGGAGTCAGGAAATGTTCATTCACACACTATAGTTCCATTGTGTATTGATGTGTACAAGAGATATGATAGCGCATATGGCAGTCAGTATTTTTAAAAATGATTTGGAACTGAGACTGATATTGGGCAAAATGGGGCTTCAAAATTGGCTAAAGGCGGTGCCCCAATTGCTTACTGGTCACTATCTTGGTTCTGCACCCGCACACACAATTACAAGACTACTCAAGCTTAGGAAACAATAACAATGGGATTTATTTAACAAACAGGGGAAAACAAAGAATTACTGAAGTGAACATATTTCGTTTACCGTACTTAAAGCAATGTCCAGTCCTTTAAGTCTCAGAAAAGTAAAAAGTGGCATCTTCCCGCCACGTTTCCAAAATGGCGTCTTCCTTCTTCTGCAGACACGCAACAGCCAGAGTGTAGGCCAGGTTCCAACTCACGAGGACAACACAGAACACAACTAGAGGTGCTCCTGAAACTGCCATGGTGCCCCAGCACTGCACCAGGCCAACAACACTGCAAACAGCAACTACAGCAGCCAGACGGTCCAACAGACTGCACTCGCGCATTTTAGGAAGGCGCCCGCTTTGGGCCTCTGCCTCCTTCCTTAAGCTGCAGTAAAGGCAAAACTGGGAGCAGTTTCCTTTGCTCAGCTACTTGCAAAGCCTCCAAAGTTGCTGGCCCCAAAGTCACTAAAGATTCCAAAAACGCTCAATCCAAAACTCTATCCCGGCAGCTCAAAACTTCCAGCGTCTGATTTCCAAACTCTCAATCTTGGCGGCTACATTTTCTGCCACTTCTTTTCCTACATCATCGCGATTGCTTCCTCTATTCCTTCAGCCTGGCGACTACTTTTTCTATTTCTCCATCATGGCGACTCACTTCCCCTTCTCCTTCAGTCCCTTTTATTTTTCATCAGAATCTCCACCCCAAATTGCAAACTTAGCATATTCCCTGTGTCTATTCATTCTCATCAGCAAACCTCCTCCGGAAGCACCACCTTTACCGGACTTTGGACTCAGCCCAGTTATGAGACCATGGTTTGATAGCCTGAGGTGGGCAGAGACATCACTGTTAAAAATCAGTGTCCTTTCTAATAAACTTATGTTTTCTATGCTTTTAACTCTACTATAAAACCTCTTTCACCTAAACTATGTTAACTGAGATCTCACCCTTTTCACTGCAACAAAGGAAAGTAATAAACCAGAGGAAAGCAGAAAGAGCAATGGGTTCATGTAATTAAGTGAAGTGGAAGCTGCAGCAACCTCTGCTACTATACAAATCACTGAATGCTGGTGGCTCCGTTTCCCAATCTCTCAAGAAAGGGTTCAGGTCACTTGTGACCAGCAAGGTGCTATCTATGATTCCATTAGACAGGTGGACTAGATCCTGGGTCCACTTTAAGTTACTGAGATGCAGAGGTGCGCTTTGGTAGGCATGGGGTTGAGGTGGGGGTGTTGGAAAAGAAAAAAACACAGTTACTGAGGTGTAAGGCAGGGAAAAAAAATAGACACCAAGGTGATTGTGTTTTTCATTTGCCGTTTGATTTCATATACCATTTCAATGCCATGTTTAAAAATAGCTCTTTTTCTTAGTTTCTGTCTTAGTTTATATTCAGTTATGTTTTAAGGAAAGTAAATGATCACTGAGCAATTATCCTTCTGTGTTGGAAATTAAGGTTTCATGCACATTCTTGATTATCCATAAAAATGAAGTGTGGTAATATTAAAAGCACTAGTCTAGTGAGAAAGAAGCCAACTAGGAAAAATAGTCAATATATTTGGATTTGCTTATGGTTACTCTCAAGGAATTTATGAAAATATTTATGCCATTCTTAATGCTTAGGCAGTAAGAATTTTGTTGAAATCAGCTTGATAACATCAAAATAATATTTTTAAACTATTCTGCAGAGCATGGAAATTAGTGTTTCTTAAAACATCTTCATGTGAAAAAGAACAAGGTCTAACTACTAGTGTGCGGCCACTAGCATTCCCATACTGGGATTTGTGACCCTTAGCCCCAGCCCTTCACTGGGAGTCCCGAGACGGGTTAGTGAGTGGGTTCCCCCAGTCAGGGCCACTGGACAATGGCAGGCAGCACACATGAGGAGGGAGAAGGTCAGAGCATAGAAGGATATTCCCAGGAACACTCTGACTCTGTCACCATGTGCAAGACAACATCTAAACTGCTGAGCTGCTGTCTTTTTGGCAAGGCTGTCAAATCATTAGATTTGTTTTTGGATTTTCAGCTCATGAATATGTCCTCTAATGTTCAGAGGGTATCCTCATTGAAATGTACAATTACCTATATACAGTGTAGCAAAGAAACCCTTCCATCCCAAAAGATTTAGCAGCAATTCTTCATCATACAAGGATTCATTTCACTTTAAATTATCGAACACTCTATTCTGAAATGATACAACAAGGTTTCAGAGCTGTAAATTAGCTGGCAGTTAGACAATATCTAAAAAAGATGTTTTGAAGTATAGAAGAAAAATATTCAGAAATGTGATTCATTTTTATTTAACATAATATATACCCAATGATGAATGAATACAGGAAAATAATGGTGTAGTCTGATGCAAAATGGAAACAGTAGTACCTAATAAAAGTTAAGCTTCTCACTTTCCTTACAGTAATCTCTTTACTCTTTTAGCCAATACTAGTGCAATAAACCATTGAACAATTTCTGAGCATTTCTGTAAAGAAAATTTCATTTCTAAGTGATATTACCGACTGTTTTCAGTAATGAAAATATCAAGGAAGGCCACTGAACAGACTCCAGTCAACTGATGTCATTATTGGCAAATGTTTGACATCAAACACTGACACTATTAGGTGTTCACCAAAATTCAGTATTTCTAGATCCTATGATAGCATATGAACTGATGACAAAGTCAACTTGCATATGTCATATTTATTTCATAACACCTACAATATCAAAGGACATTTAAATGAATATAGCTTTATATTCTGGATGCATTTCCCCTGGAAAACAATAATAAAAGATCTTTACCTATGATGATTCAATACAATTTTACATATAACTTCAATTATAAAACCTAAGTTCTGTCTCATTTTTAAGCAACCAGATACTTAAAGGTAAAGTCTGTTAGATCTTTGTTTAAAGTCAATGTAATAAAATAGTGTGTTTTAAAAATATTAGTAGTTTTAAATTGCCATACCCCAATTTATCTATTGTTTCCTGCTATTCCCAACATGAGAAGCAGACTCCGGTCAGTTAACATTACTCTGTAATTACAATGAATATTTATATAACCAAAACTATGCCATGAAAATGTTCAGGGCAAGTTACATGTGGTCTGTATTTTTATGCATTGGAAAATTCATTTAAGTCTCTAAAAAGCACAATTAAACAGTGTTTACCATCACGTTCTTAATATTATGTTTACCTATTTGGAAACTACAAAACAAGGTTTCTTTTTTACATGACCAGCTTCTGATTTGACAAGCAATAGATTTTCTCCTGTTTCTAGTGAAGTAGGTATCCAATAACCATTGTGTCTAATTAATATTTTTTGTATCAGCAAGAATAATATAGGCCTATAAGTACAGGAGTATTTTCAGTTTACTTCATGCAGACTTTTGATGCAGACAAGGTACTATAGTCTAAAACTGCAAAACTTAAAACTCTAACATGTTAGATCTTTTACTTACAGAATTGTGAGTACAAATTCAAAACACGTATCACACCAACATCTTAATATTTTCTGAACAAACTCATGTAATCCGAACACCAAAAGAAAATACAAATCTACCATAAAATAAGACTGAAGCTATAAATTCTTGTGCCATTATCTTAAAATATACCTCTCTTATAGCTGTATTAATAGAAATTTAGGACAATTAGTTGTTCAACATTTTTCGTAGTAAATTTATGAATAACAAAATTCATAAACTTCATTTATGAGAAAGAGTACTACAAGTATGAAGTCATTATGTTTCCCCAAATTTTATTTTACTGTGCCTTCCATTACAAGAATATGCTGGCTTCTGATTAACATGAAAAACAAATTTTTGTACTAAATATTTATTGTAAGCAATACTTGTCATTATTGACATGTAGCAAGTAGAAATCTAATTATATCAAAATCTTCTATAAGGAAAGTTAATCAAACTAAAACTCGGCATGGCTTATATACACTTATATTGAAGTAGTGTTGGCAAATCATATTAGAAGGAAGTATGCAAATCAGGTCTCCCCCTAAAACTTCTTGACAGGCAATTTCCTAGTCACTTTTGAATGTTCAATGACAGTGACATCAGTACCCATAAAAAAGGCCATTCAATTTGGGGAAGATGAAGCTATTACATAAGTTTTATTTATATTTAGTAATATTTACCTCTTTTAACTTCTACTTGCAGCTTTTATTCTACCTCCAGAGCAGATAGCCTTGGCCATGAGATTAAGCCGTGGCCCAAAAATGAAGTGAAAGTGTCTGGGGAAATTTGGGGAAGGTTTCTTACAAGGGAGAAAGTATTCCCTTTTCCCCCACCATTCTCACCATTCTTCCTGTTGTCTGGAACAGAGTCGTGGTTTGCATAAGCTCCAGCAACTTCCCACGAGGTGAATTTGAGGGTGAAAATAATCATGCATTGAGGAACTCAGAGTCAGAATCCTCAACGACATCATGGAGCTGCTTTTCTAGTCCTGGTCTGTCTCTCCCCAGACTTTATTGACACAAGAGAAAAACCCTATGTGGGTACTCTTGTCATTCACAGTCTAGTTAGGAACTCACAAAATGAGTCTGCAAATAGTCTTAGTAGCAACACCACCTTCTACCTATCTGCTCTCTACTTCAAACTTAAAATTCTCAATTCCCTCACCACCTGAGTCATCTTCTATTATACAGGTTTAAGATTTCACAATCCTTCTTAAAAGTTTCAAAATAGAACTCAAATAAATCCACCAGATGTGATCTGGCCAATACAGGGAACAGAGGGATGATTAACTCTCCCCCTGCCCCATACCAAGGCAGTCTTATGCATTTGCTTTTTCAGCAGGCCTCAAGATTAAAGATTCATATTGTAGGTCTAGGTAGTCAAGAAAATCTAGCTTTAACTTGGTTTTGTTGTTACCCCTCCTCACCCTTTTACAGGGCAGCCCCAATATATAATAGGGTACCTGACTGTGGGTCCTCACCTGTGCGCTTAAAAATGAACTTATAGTAAGACTCAATTGCAGGCATACATACAATAAAATTAATAAAGGGTTTATTTACAAAAGGAGGGGGAATAAAAGACAACTCAAGAAAAAAAAAAAAAGAATAAATTGGTGAATGCGTCCTACCAGTTCTGCTGAGCAAGAATCCCAATGGTGCACCAAAGCCTAGTGAACCATCAAAAAGAGAGAGACCCCAAAGCACACATGTCTGGTTAAATACCAAACATCGCTGCTTAACTCCACCCTCAGTTCTCAGCAGCCTCCCTTCGGTGATGATGGCATTATGGGATTCATAGTCCTAGGTGTCTTGAATCTCTTTGGTCTGAGGTGGGGGTAGGGTACAGAAAATCCTATCTGTGGAGTTTATTCAGGCCATTCTTTCTCCCCCAACAACCCCTCCCTACCCCCAAAAGTACTGTTAAACTAGGCTTTTCCTACTTTGTATTTAGTCATTTTTCCCCTCTTAAGTATAAAACTCCAGCTTTTACCTTATTGACTTACTACATTTCTTAGTTTTAGTCTATTATTCCATACAGTGGAAATAAACTTTGAACCTAATTTGGAACCTATGGTATCCAAACTAATTAATTATCCTTCTCAGCTCCTACTCCTGCTTATTTGGTTAGCAAATATTCTGTGACCCCATCAAGACCTTGGTAAGAACTTGACATGATAAAGGCAAAAGACAGAGCACTTTGGCGATCCAGTGAAGACCTCCTTCCCAAAGAGAGGGCAACACACAGTCAGCACTCTAGGGATGCTACTCCAATCAGCCCTGTGCCCCAAAGATCTGTTCCTTCTCCCAAGAACTCAGGGCCAAAGATAGGACCAGAGGAGGTCCATGGCTGGTGCTCAAGAAGCTCCTGGTCCTGACTGCTGACACCTGAGAAAAACTTGCAGGTAGGTGTGCAGGGAAAAGGTGGTCGGTGACAGGAGGCAATTCAAGAAATAGCACTCATTTATATAGCCAGTAATTGAGAAAAAAGGAAGTCACTGTCTCTTTAAAAGAAAAAAATATATTAGTACAGGGTGGGGACTTGACTAGTGATTGATTGACAAAGCAGTGTAAATTCCATAACCACCCCATTTGCATAGATATTGATTGCAGTGGGCTTCAAAAGACTGATTATGCTGCTTTTCAGATTTGAAATGAGTGTCTTGTACCTAGCCCTACAGAAAAACCAAGATAGCAAATGTTAAAGAACTTAAATATGCACATGTGAAAACGTATTTATGATTAATGATAATTTATTAAGTGTAATACTGCGCTAAATTAATATATGCAGAGTGAGACTGACTTGTACTGATGGGATTATCTTGTTTATGATTACCCTTATTGACTTTAAAAATCCTACATAACTATTATCTGAACAAGAGACATAGTCTAACATACACAATGGAAACATTTAGATATTAACTATAAATTGTCACTGTTAATTTGATGTAGATTCAGTTACTGCAAATTATGTGTTGATTCCACATATAAAGATATATACAATAATATTTAATAAACATTCACTAATGTACATATTTTTAATTTAAAGATACACAAAGTAAATTACAGTATTTTATCAATTAAAAATTATAGCAATATCCCTTAAATAAGTTATGTCTTAATAAATTGTTCAATATATAAAGAATTAATTGCTTTATAATTACTTATAAAACCTTTTATCAAACAATGTATTTTCTGATTTATTAAAATAGCATGAAATAGAGGACAAATTGCATCCATTCTTTTTATTTGAAAGTTAAAAGTTTCTTTCTAATTAAAAGAAACATGTTTGAGTTTGGCTAACACATTAGATTTTTTGAGCATTTCTTTCCCAATGAGTAATTTGAGAAAATATAAATTGAAGTGAAGCTTGCACTATGATAGCTTTTTCTTTTCCTTTTGGTGAAAGAGAGAAGATCTACGAGTTAGTATGGTTTTGCCTAGTTTTTGGTTCATGGTTCATGTCAACTCAATTCCCTAGATAAATCTAAATTAAATTAAATTAAAGCTGTAATACTGTTTTATTGCTCTTATAAGGTTCATTTTTCTAT
This sequence comes from Scalopus aquaticus, assembly GCA_004024925.1. NCBI lineage: Eukaryota > Metazoa > Chordata > Mammalia > Eulipotyphla > Talpidae > Scalopus > Scalopus aquaticus. The sequence continues at coordinate 131,331 of PVIJ01000378.1, read as the reverse complement.
TTTACTTCAATGCTGTCAACAGTCTATGTGTTGTGGGTGAGCTGGACAAAGGTCCATGCAATTTGGTTGGGGTTGGGGTCCAGGCTGACTTATGGGGATCATTTAAAGGAGAACCATCTATTCAGAACTTGTGGAACTCATATTGTTTCTTGCAGATGACTAGGACTGTTTCAGTAAATCTTATTCAATTCTGAATGACCTGAAAATTTTTTATTGGTCCCACTAACTGCTTTGTCTTTAAATCAAATCAAGTATGGATGTCTAGAAACAATGATGCCTTTGTTTTCACTCAGTGTTAGTTAAAACTAATGTTAACAAATAAGTGCAAAAGAAAAGCCTGCGTTCAATGAAAATATTAAGTTCACTATTAACATATATTCTACTTGTTTAATTATTTAAATACTAAATATAAGGGAAGACTTAAATGTTTCATTCTTGTGTCTCAAAATTGATTAGTTAATCTAAATTAAAAGTAATCAACACCTTACCTGGTCTAAGTCTTTGAGAGCTAAGATATAAAATAATTGTCTTGGCCATCTTCAGTAAAAAAACTCAAGATTACAACAGAATCCAGACGAAATGCCTCAGAGGAATACAAAATTTTCTTAAAGCACCAATTCATTTTCTTTATTGTTTTTAAACCAGTTTGAAGCTGTCAGTTCTTTTTCTTCTAGTTCTCCAGCTCCATATACCAACTCCCTTCTAGGCGCACACCATTGTGAGTGGGATATGGTAAAAAACACCTGAGTTTTATAAGATTCCTTGATTTTGTGAACAATGTGAATAACAATTAAAAATTCTGCTAGAACAGAAATATGTCCAACATTTTGCATCCCACTTATCAAGCATCTTTGATTATTAAAATGGGAGCCAATGTAATGGGAAATGTATTTTAAATGAAATGACAAAAGAGATTATTTGGGGTTTAGTTTTTAAACGTGGCTATCTTGTCACTGAGGTTCAAATTCTTACAGTATGGATTTATTATATGTTCTCTTGAGACTTCTTTGAGCAAATACTATGCTATAATTTCAGATGGCCCCGGACATTTTGATAAATCTTTTCACATAATTTAAGTAATTGTGTATAAGACTTTCTAAATATTTTGATATTTTACTACTGAATCATCGTAGCTCTGTGACCTTTGATCTTTGCCCGGGAATGTTTGGATTTAGCAAAAAAAAAAAAAAAAAAAGAAGGTACTTTTAAATATTAATACAAATATTTGTAGGGGTAAATGTCATTAGCATTTGTAATAACAATAATACTTCATATTTACTCAGTATTTTTCCTGAAGAAAGAAAATTCCTTAACAAAAAAATCCAGATTGACTGAAAATCTGTTCTACAAAACATTAAAGTTTAAGATATTTCGGATATCACTGGCTATAATTTTACAGGGAGTTTATTTTGCTAAAATAAAAATAGAATATATTATAGCTTCAAAAAGTGTACACAACTACTAAGCAAATGGGCCTAATTTGCATTAATCTTTAGGTAACTCAGAAGATATTTCTTTATAGGCAATTCATAAGTACCTCTTTGTAATTATTTTTTTGTAGGGTTTCATTAAAATGCATATAATAAAATAAACATGAATGACCAATTAAAAGACAAGATATTATTTGACCAGATGATTTTATTTAAAAACACCTGGTAGAGCACAGCATGAAGGAATATGGAATCATTAATTAGTGATTTCTTTTGTTACGTAAGGGCATTAGTCTATATAACATGGTCAGAGAAACTTTCACTTTGGGGTGAAATGCTAAATTACAAGTCAGCTCACACCTTTCACTAGGATGCTAACAGTAGTAAACAAACTGCAGCTTTTTGGATGGATGGGTTCCATTATAAGCTCTCAAGACTTCAATAATAAAGCCGGCCTAGTTAGCCCACAACCTATGAATCCCTTTCCTTAATGTCTCAGAGTCTGGCACAGGCACTCATCAAGAAAATACAATAATGGAAGGTGAAACTAAAGGGCTAGAGGGCAGCAAAAGAAATTGCAAAGCAGTGGTGATATCTCTGACTAGAGAAGATTGTGAGAAATTGAAACAGCAATATCTCAACAGGGGGAGGGTTCCGTTTTGAGCTAACTTTGGATTTAAGTCATTCCACAGGAAACATATCTGAGAGATAAAATCAGTTACAAGGTCTAAGTTGTTCTAAAATAAATATGAAGTTAGACTTACAAGAGCTAAATTTTAAGCTGCTCTACTAATAGCAAAAAAATGGCTGAAATTGACATCTGCAGAAATTTTAAACCCAAATCATCTGACAAAATAGACAAATCTTAGAAATAGATGTGTGAGTGCACCTGCTTTTCTCACAGCAGTGCATAAAAATATTCCAAATCCAGACAGACTGTAGAACTGATGCTTTATAAGTCTTTATTTGACTATAAAATGATATCTATGTGAGAGCTGATGTGCCAGTGTTTTCATTTGAAAGATTAGTAATGTCTTTGGTAATAAACCCTGGTTCCTAAGCCACAATGTTAGTGGCAAGAAACTAACTATATTTAAGGCAAAGGCAAGAAGGTGACAGATGTCTAGCCTCTGTGAAATCTCCAGACTTCGGCCAACACAGAAGCACACAAGTATAAAAAAAAAAGTGTTTATTTGAAGAATTAAAGATCATTAATGTCTGTGAATTTTCCTACTAAAGTAATGCATCTTTTATTAAGACAGGTTCTCATTCTTCAGAGCCAGTATATCTCTAGGAGTAAGAGCAGTTAGAAAATGACAAAGGGGTGAGTGATTCACATGAAGAAAGGCACCAAGTCACTTCCTTGACTTCATGTCAATATAATACTTTGCACCTCCTGCCTGCAGCCCCTCCACCCCAGAGGGAAGGGGCAGTCAAGTAGGAGCCAGGGTGGGCTCTGACACATTGAGGGAAGGTAAGACAAGAGGAACTGCCAGCTCCAAGTACAGCACCAGTCCTGGTAAAATGAAATGCAACAAAATACTCTTTGATTCTCTTAATTGAAGATCGTATTTTAGATAAAAATTGAGTTTAATTGAAATTAAAGATGGCAGCTCTCATACAGAGATAATTAGTATTTGCTAATTGCATCATGATAATAATAAACTCATTCCATCACCCATTTATGTCTGGTAAAAATTATTCTCATTCCCTTATTTTATGTTTTTTAAAATAATTATAAAAAATAAACTACCCTTTACTGAGTATTTATATTACTTGTGACATAAATACAATAATTATATGATATGCTACATTTGAAAATAATGACTTTAAAAACAATTAAACTCAGAGATGTTACACAACTTGCCCAAGATCACCCCACACATAAAGAGCAAGAAACTTAAATTTGCGTTTTGCTTTTTGTATCACTCAAGCCTCCCAATTGACAAATCACAGGTTTCATCTCCATTTAGTTTTATGTTAGAACTCCAACTAGTTTCTTGGAACCTTTCAAGGCTTCTCTGTGAAGGTTGCCTGTTATCTTCCTTTAAAATTATAGTAAGGGTATTTTCTTTTTCTCTTCCTGTTTCTCTCTTTTTCTTTTTACTTTGCTAACTCTAAATTTATTCAACTTCATTATTTTAAAAAGTTTAAAAAAATAAGAGTGGAAACCAGAAAATAAAAATCACCTGCAATACTATCTTCCAGAAATGTGTATGTTATCTGTATGTTATGTTTGTGTGTGTTTGTTATGTGTATGTTATGTTTGTGTGTGTGTATTTCTCACAGTATCATCTACACATACTAATTGATAATTTGCCTTTTTCACTAAATACATTGAAGGCAAATTTTTGTGTTAATAAATTTATATCTACCTCATTGTAATAGGGGACTAAGAGTATCCTGAATGTATGCATATATACATATACATATTTAACTGAGCAAATAATTGCAAAAAAAATTGCAGTAACTGTGCAATTTAAAGATAATAAATTCTACATACAAAGTAACTATTTGACTAATAATTGACATTTCCACTTTTTATCAGTAACTGCAATAAAATTTTTTTACACACTTATGGAATTGTTAGGATAGATTTCTAGATAAGGAATTGTTACATCAAGTAATGATTTTAAATTTTCATGCATTATTACTAGACTTCATTCAGAAAGACTATGACTATATTCTCACCTAACTATTTATATTCTCACCTAACTGTATCAGTACCCATTTCATCATCCAGGTATATCATCATTTGTTTTCTTCCTTCTCAATATGAAAAGTTTCTTTTGACTAGCATTAGGACAAAAAAAAATCTTTTCATGTACTTATTGGTCATTTTCATTTCTTCTTTTGCCAACTGTCCACTAACAAAAGGAAACAGACAAAATTAACATTTTCCATTGAAATTTATCATCATTTTCTTATTGATTTACAAGACCTGCTTAAATAATGGACCTATTAATCCTTAGTAGGGAACAATAATAGTAAATACTTTCCCCAGTTTGTCATTTGTCTTTCAACAGTGTTTATAGTGCCCTCCATAGTATGATTATTTGTTTTTAATACAGTATTTTGATATAGATATTTTAATAAATATCACTTTCTAACTAGAGTAATTTGGTTTCTGAAGACCTCTCCAAGGTCCATGCAAGAAAAAGTAACAGGAGAGATATTTATCTTGCTAGCTGAAACAAATAAAAAACCAGACAATATATGAAAGAATGATTTTTCAAGATATTGGATATTAGGCAACAAAATGATACACTGAGAAATAGGAAACAAAGTATAACCTAAGATAGCAGCACAGATACTGCCCAGCAAGAAATTTGAGGCCACATGTAGGTAAGCATAATCCGATAAATTCCAAAAGGTTTCCTGAGTTGAGGAGATGGAATTGGGAATCCCAGGAAACCAAGAGAGGCAAGAGTTCACAGGGCAAAGAAACAGAGAGGAGAGTGCTGCATAGAAAAAGAAGTCCCTCAAATCTTCAGCTGAGTGTGGATGTACATAAGCAAAGAATCCAAGCCAAAAACAACAACTAAAAAGAACTATTCCAAATAGAAGAAGAAACACGTGCATGAATTAGAGGTAATTTGGGTTCCTACCAGTTATATTTATGGGGTAAAGTACATAATTCATGGATAAAGTACTCAGACAAGTTTTGCCTTAGTACTCAGACAAGTTTTGCCTCAGTATTTGGATAAAACTATACTTAGACAAAAATTTTTTTCCAGTCCCACCTAACATAGCTGTATTCAGAAAAAAGCCAGAATATTTATAGGAATATAAAATTATGCAGCAACCAACAAGGTAAAATTCACTAATGTTTGATATCTAATCAAAAATTACCAGGCATGCAAAGCAGAAAAATACAACAAAGACCTAAAAACACAATCATCTGAAACTGACTCAGAAATGATAAAATTAGTAGATAAGCACAGTAAAACTGTTATTTTAGTTATACTCCATTATGTTCAAGAAGTACAGATTTCATCATTTTTTTCCTATAAAAGGCCAGATAGTAAACAATTTAGACTTTGTAAGTGATATCATCTCTGTAACTACTACTCTGCTCAGCTACTGAAAAGCAGCCATAAACAATGTTAACAATGGGTATGGCTATATTCTACTAGACTATATTTACAAAATAAATCTAGTGAGCCAGACCTGACTCACGGGTTATCTTTTTCTATTCTTGGAACTAGATGAAAGACGATAACATATTAAGACAGAGACGATATAAAAAAAGGTCCAAACCAAGAGATGAAAACTACAATGTTTGAGAAAAGGTTAAATAAAGAGTAGACATTACAGAAGAAAAGACTGGTGGACTTGAAGATACAGTAAACTACCCAAGATGAAACAAAAAGAAGAAAATTTAAAAAAAAAAATGGACAGACCATCACTGGGCTGCAGGTAACTTCAAGCAGACGAATATGTGTAATTGGAATCCCCAAAGAGGAATGGGTCAAGGCAAATAAATACGTATTAGCTATAAATTCACATATACAAGAATTTTGATGAAAACAAAGCACAATAAACATTAAACAAACTACACCAAAACATGTCATAATCAAATTGCTTAAAGTCGGTGATTAAGCAATTGCATGTTTATGTTAGGGTGATACAAATATGGTTGGCAAGCTCAGGAAGTGAGGTTATCGCATAATCCAATCCCATTCACATTATGAATTTCAGATAATAAGTACCAAAGGTTCAGAGGGTAAGAGATTTATCTAAAACTTTATCCAAATCAACTTGGTTCCTGTTTTCAGGCAGAGTACTGCCCTCAGTAAGGGTTCGCAAGGTCTCACTAGTCTGCATCCTTTCGCAATGTGATACTGCTACTAGACAGGTGGAATCTGTATGTAGATATAATTATATATGGCTGCCCTTGCAATTTATTTTAACCAGTAAATCTGGCAGAAGAGAACCTGAGTTCTGAAGTCTAAGCTTCCAGAAGCCTCACAGCATCTGCTTTCACAAATGGGACCCAGCCCACCATGTAAAGAAGTTTGTCGTGGACAACTGAGTAAGATGCAGCAGGAAGAGATGAGCTGCAGCCTCTTCAATCCTAGATTCCAATTAACCCAACAGATATAAGTTGCCTCATAAGTGAGTCCACATGAGCCCCACAGAAGAAATGCTTAACCAATCTGCGGAATCTTGAGAAATAATAAATTATTGTTTTAAGCACAGGATCGTTTATTATATATCAATAGATGTTTGAAACATTTTTTGATTATTAGTGCCACGTTCAGTATTAGAGTTCAGAAAATTCTTGCCACTTCACATTATGAAAATATAAAACATATTTCTTCCTAATGCTTTTGTTTTGATATTTGATATAAAGATGATAGCCAATCTTATTTTTCCAAATAGGTAACTTGTTATCCTAATAAATAACCTTTTCTCTATTGATTGGAATGCTACTTTTAACATATACTAAATCTTGAGGATACCTAAATGGGATAAATCCAAAAGAAAAGTACTCAAACTCACTTTCAAATACAGAGGCTATTAAAAACTGAATTTAGTAGATTCTATGAAAAATTCCATATTTCCATTTTATGTATATGCATATTTATCATAAGCATAATTTTTCTACATTTCAATAAGAAAATTAGAAACATGTGTTTTTCAACAATTTGTCATGGAAATAGCCATTATTCAGAAAGCTTTTTAGTATTATATTCACTGCAATATGATTGTACTGGTTCTAATTAACCCTGGTCTTGTAATGTGGTTTCTACAGTTCCCTGACTATGTATTAACCAAATGACCTTAAGTCACTACTAATCCAACTGAAAATGCTTTTTGAGAAGGCTTCACTCCAATCTACAAATATGACATAAAGATTCAAGCTAATTTTTTCCACATTACAAAATATGGGGTGGGGAGAAATAGATTTTGTTAAATTCCAGGTAGACTGTCAATATGCAGGCCGCCTGGGGGTTCCTCAGCCCCTTAAAGTGAAATCTGTAAGAAGACATTTTATAAAAATTATTGTAACAGCAAGATTAAATTCCATGTCCCTGCTGACAAAACATGCCAATAATGGGAAAGGAAAAATACAATCCCTAACGTCAAGTAAAAATATGTACTCAAATGATCACTGTTAGATTGCAACTCACTCTCTTCTAATTTGACCCTCAGATTTTCCCTTATGAGTGTTACATCATCACTGAATTTAAGGAAAAAAAAAAAAATCAAAGCTTAAAATGGCAGATATAGCCGAGAAGATGTGAATCAAAAATGGGGTTCCTAGAAAGGACAGCCTGTCCACACATAACTGGCCCCTCCCCCCTCAAAAAAAGGTTCCACATTGCTAGGATGCGCCACTTGATTTGGTCATCTCACCTGAATCACATCACACTGCAGTACCTAATCTCTAAAGACATCTCTCCTCCTTTCCCTCTGTTTTCCTCCTCCCCCGCCCAATAAAGCATCCCTTCTGAGTATATACCTTGTGTGGTTTCCTGTCTTTGTATCCGGACTGGCCCTCAGACTCACTCGTGACCGAAATGTGGAAGTAATGCTGCCTGATTTCCAAGGCTAGGTTATAAGAAACTCTTCAGGTTATCTAGTCTTTTGGAACTGCATGATCTCCGAAAGACGGTCGCCAGGTAAGAAATCCAACTACCCTAAACAGTCATGCGGGAGGAAATCCAAGAAAGCTATGTGGAGAGGACATGTAAAGAGAAATGCCCAGCCATTCCTGTCATCCCAATTTGAGGCACCAAATACATGAGTAAAAGCTGCCGTGGACATCCAACAACTTCAGGTGACCCGTCCCAGATTATCGTTTAAAGTCACAAGGTTTTGCAGTAGTTTATTAGTTAGCAATATATAACTGAAACACATACATAAGACAATTACTCAGGCACATGCAAAACAAGGTATAATACACAGATGTTTTTTATTTCAGTTATATTCTTAAAGCTATTGGTATTTTATTTGTCTATTCTTGTTTTCTCATGGCTTTATTTTGTTAATTCTATTGCCACTTTTAACTTAATTTTTAATTTTAACTTAATTATATTATTTCATGTTATAAACTGTAACTGGCTTTATTAACAACAGTAATACAATAACGAAAAAATTTCTTTTTGTGAAATTCACTCAATTATTTATTAAAATTGTGGCTTTAGAACATGTTTTTAAAGATCATGTCTTGATTATTTTTTCTCTATTATAAGTAACATACTGTAATTATTCAATAAAGGTTGAGAATTAAATTGGTGAGTGGTAAGAAATGATTATTTGGTAAAATATTCAATCAGACATCTTGTATTGAATCCACCATTGACCCTGTTAAGAATGTTTAAAATAAAGACCTATTTTATTCCACATCTATTGCTACATTTGTTTAAAATTCTTAAGTTTTTCTTATTCACTAGCATCCATTTTAATTTTTTATTACTCTAAAATGCATATCATAATTAATCAACTATCAATTCAAAAATAAAAAAATATTTTGACATTTTAAAAGCATTTGAGGGCTGAATAGAAAATAGTAAGATATAAATACAATAGTCCTGTAGATAGCTTTTGAGCAAAATGAGAAATTTTTTTGTAAAAATAATGTTTGAATTTTTTACCAGGCTTTTACTAGGTTTACCATATTTTATATTACTAGTTTAGTGGAGTTTCTTAAAAATTTACTACCTACTATAATTTGACATTGTACATGTACAATTAAAAATGTTCACATTTTACTGTAATTTTTGTATACCTAGTTAAAAAATCCATTTCTAAGAAAAATTTGTGACTATCTGGGAAAATTATAAATATCTTTATTTACTAATATTTCGGTCTTCCAAATGTCCAGGTTTACTTTCTATTTCATAAAAAGCAAATGGATTTCTTTTTTTTTTTTAATATATATTTTTATTGTTATTTATGTCTTTTACATTTTGTATTCCCCTTGGGTAGCCCACCACCAATTCACCTGTGATCCCTCTCCATGGTCCCTTGTGTTCTTTTCTATTCCATTTTGTGCCCTTTTCCTTCCCTCCCTCCGCCTCCCCCCCTTGATTGTCTCTCTCCTATTTGGTTTCCTTATAGTCCTGTTATAAGTGAAACCAAAAAGCAAATGGATTTCTAAAGATTTCAATAGTTTAATTAACAAAAGAAATGAAAAGTTACTAACAGGTGAAAGACTGGGAATTTATTTTAGTCCTAATGGATTCATAGTGTACTTTTCAAAGAGAAGATCTAGAAGTCCATCAGCCAAAAAATATACTATAAAAGGTATTTAGACAAAATGAAGCCCAAAGACTCTCAACAGGGTCGTCAAAATGAAGCTGTACATGAAACATGATGTTAACTTAACCTAGTTATTGAAGAAAAAAGTAACTCGACCTGGCCAAATACCTATTTACTGAGATATTTCTATGTTCAACAAATGAGAAGATATAAGAGAATAGGTACTTAGGTGTTTCTAAATTACAATTCTCATATTTTAACTATCTTCTTCAGAACTTCTCACACAGTCACTTCACTGAATTAGGATATGGATAGTAATAATCACTGTGATCAGAGGATCTAGAAATAAATCAGTCTGATTTTACCTTTTTTATCTCCATAAAACAGAAGTTTATGGGTCAGGACTTGAAGACTATCAAGAAAATGAAATAATTGACTTAGAGTGAACAGAATGGCAGAGCATGAAACAAATTGTTAAACAAAGAAAGAGAGACCAGGAATTTAAACCGAATTACATGATGAGGTCAGAAACAAGTGGAATTCATATGGGACCAAGTACAAGGAAAACTAGGAGTGAAGTCAGGTGCAAAATTCAGAGTCAGGGTAACAGACATAGGTAGGAATACTGAGTTCAAACCCCAGGGGTGACAGAAAGGCACTGAGATTGGGGTCACTTGCTGACCTGACTCCCTGGTAGAAAGAAGACGCTAAATGCTCTCTGTAATACACCAAGTTCTACCTACTATTAGTTCCATCTCTACCCAACTATAATGCCTTTGTTAATCTCTAAACACCAGCGCTAAATCGATCCAAGAGAGCTTTTACACACTTCCTGTAGACCAAAGTTTCCTCCTGGTGTTCCTACAGCAGTCAGGACCAGAATGGAATTTTTGTGTGATCCTTACTTGTAACTTCTTACATAGAAATGACCAAGTAATTCCAAATAGGCAAAGCATCAATGTAACTTTGACTCTCTGGAGTTACATGGTCATTTCCAACATAGGGTTTTTTAAGTAAGAATCATACAACATGGTAAAAAACTGAAAACTTTTCCTCTAAGATCAGGTGTAAGACAAGGATGTCCACTTTTACTGTTATTCAATACAGCATTGTATTGAAAGACCCAGCTAGAACACTCAGAAAAGAAAACGATTTAAAAAAAAAAAAAAGGTATCTAAATTGGGAAAGAAGAAGTAAAACTATTACTTTTTACATGTGACATGATAATATACATAGAAAACCCTGGGCCTCACCGGTGGCGCAGCAGTTAAGTCCTGGGCTCTGGAGCTGCGGAAGCAATGACACAAGTTTGACAGCCGGCTGGGGAGATTCCCACATGGCGTGGCAGACCTCTCCTGCCTCGCCCGCTGCTCCCCTCAGCAGTGTATTTCCGTCAATCTGACTGTTCTGCTCCCCACTCTGTCTCTGGTGAGACACCTCTGTCTCTTGCCACACCTCTGGCTTGTATGCATAAATAAATAAATCTTTAAAAAAAAAAAGAAAACCATAAAGACTCCAATAAAAACTATTAGAAGCAATAAAATAGTACAGGACACTGGTGGATTACAAAATCAATTTATAAAAATCAATTGCGTTCTTATATGCAAATAATGAACTGGAAGTGAAAGAAATCAAGAAAACATTATCATTTATAGTAGCAATAAAACATACTAAATACGCAGGACTAAACTCAACATATAGGTGAAGGAGCTGTATGATGAAAACTATATGACATTATTGAAAGAAATAGAAGATGACACAAAGTAATGTAAAGATAGTCCCTGCTCATGAATGGGAAGAATTAACATTGCTAAAATGGCCATTTTACCCAAAGAAATATATAGATTCAATGCGATCTCTAGCAAAGCTTCAAGGGCATTCTTCAAAGAAATAAAAGAACATTATTGACACTAATATGGAACTACAAAAGATCATACACAGCCAAAGCAATCCTGATGGAACTACAAAAGATCATACATAGCCAAAGCAATCCTAATTAAAAATAAATAAATAAATAGAAGGAAGAACAGAGGTATCACAATCCCAGACTTCAAACTATACAACACAACAATAATAAACAAAGCAGCATGGTATGGGAATAAAAATAGACCCAAAGATCAATAAATAGAATTGAGAGTCCAGATATAAACCTACATTTATATTAATTATATTATTAATCTATGACAAAGGAGGAAAGCAGTAGAAAAGATGGACTGCCACATGGAAAAGAAGAAAATTAGACCACTCTCTCACACCATACACAAAAATTAACTCAAAATGAATTAAAGACATGGACATAACAACTGAAACCATGAAATATATGGAAAAAAAATTGGCAGAACATTCCACAACATTGGTCTCAGTGGGCCTCCCTGGTGGCGCAGCGGTTGAGCACTGCGCTGTGGAGCTGTCAGCAGTGCACGATGCGAGTTTGACGCCCAGCCAGGGAGAATCCCACATGGTGCAGCAGACCTCTCCTGCCTCGCCCGCTGCTCCTCTCAGCAGTGTATTTCTGATCTGCCTGTTCTGGTCCCCACTCTGTCTCTGGTGAACCCTCTCACTGCCCCATGCCTCTGGCCTGTATTCCAGCTTGTATGTATAAAATAAATCTTAAAAAAAAATTTAAAAAAAACCCAAAAAACATTGGTCTCAGTGATATATTTGGGTACTTGACAACAGTCAGGAAAACAAAAACAAAGATAAGTAAATGGGAGGACATCAAACTAAAAGCTACATAGTAAAGAAGCACTCATTAAAACAAAAAGACACTATACCAAATGGCAGAAAATATCTGTACATCATACATCTGACAAGGGGCTAGTAACCAAGATATACAAGGAGCTCATACAACTCAACAAAATAAAAACATATAACCCTATCAAAAAATGGGTAGAAAAGTTTAATAGGTAGTTCACCAAAGAAGTCATAAGATGGGCAACAGGCTCATGAAAAAGTGTTCAGCATCACTTATTGTCAGGAAAATGCAAATCAAAGTCACAATGAGATAACACATCACACCCGTAAGGATGATTTATGTCATAAAGACCAGAAACAACAAGTGCCAGTGAAGATGTGGAAAAATAGGAACTCTCTTAATACTATTGATGGGAATGTAGATTAGCCCAACCCCGTGGAAAACAGTATGGAGGTTTCTCAAAATATTTCAAATAGATCTACTGTATGATCCAGTAATTCCACTGCTAGGTATCTACCCAAATATTGCAGAGACACTAATTCAAAGGAATATGTACACTCCTATGTTCACTGTAGCACTAATTAAAACAACCAAATTATAGAAACAACCTAATTGCCTAAGAACAGATGAATGAATTAAGAAAATGCGGTATATATACATTAAGGTATACTACTCAGCTATATATATAAATAAAGGATTATTATTCAGCTATTAAAAAGAGATGAAACCTTGCTATTTGTGAGAACATGGATGGAACAGTAGGGGATAGTGCTAAGCAAAATAAGTCAGAGGAGAAAGACAAATACCAGATGGTTTTACTCATACATGGAATATAGAGTAACAAAACAAAAGGTCAGACAAAAATGAATGAAAAAATAACCTAGAAAGTTGACTGTAATATTGAGAATACCAGAGGAGAAAGTGGGAAGAGGAGAGGGGGTCCAATGATCCATGGTGGAAGGCTATGGATGTCTTAGTGGTGGGGGTGATGTGGTGACACATCACACCTGAAAAGTGTGATGAGCCTGTATCTCTGAATCATATACAGTATTGTAAACCAATGGTACCTCAACTAAAAAAAGTGCACTTGGAAAATGAAAGAGGTAAAATCATTTTGTTTTCTAAGACTTCTGATATGTTCCTCTTTGGGTATATAAAAAATGAATACTAAAAACATTCACTGCAGAGCGAAAATCAAAAAGGAGGGGAACTATCAATCTAAAAAGGCACACTGGACAGTGGCTAGACAGGAATGCATATCCCTTGCATAATATATATCATCAAACTTCAGTATTAAAGAAGTTTCAGCCAACTAAGATGATTGGAAAGATTATGATGGAAGAAAAATGATTGTATTACACTCTAGTTAGAACGTCAGTGTTTTTTTCATTCTTAAAAACTGTGATCCCAATGCACCAAGACCTTACTCCCCAATAATAATTGATCAAAGGAAAGATTTCACTGCTTACTTGTACTGCAGTCAGTGAAAGACAGAACCTATAAGAACCTGCTAACAAAATACTCCAGACAAGTGCAAAAACCTATGATGTATAAGGAGTATATGCCCCACACTATAAAGAAAAGAAAATCTTACAGCTTTTTCTAAAGCATCAATCAAATCAGGACGAAGTGCCACTGAGAGGATTTTGCTTTATGCAGTGCTGGATTCCTTCAAGGTCATTCATGACGGTGATGCAAAGATGTCTGCAATACTGTGCTTTTCAGTCTCAGCATTAGAGAACTGCCTAGGGTCCTTACTTAATGAGTTTACTAGCTGAGCTTTATCTTAATAAAGCAGTTAGGCTATAAAACTTTTTTTTTTTAAGTCTCAGTTTCATGCAACCGGTTTCATAGGTACAAAAAATTAAACAGTATGCTTATAAAGTAATGAATATTAAGTTAAAATAAATTTGACATCCAAAGAGACACTAAGTATCACTGCAAAAATTAGTTTCTTTCATTTATTTATCATTCTGCTCAAAATCTATAAAATATTGGCCTTAACATGGAACCCCATCTGTGTTACTTTCCTTTCTCCCTAAGACACCTTACTGAAACTCAGTTGAAAGAATCCAAGTTACAAAGGATATAAAAAGCCTAAACCAATGGATTGTGAAGCAAGTTAAGAATTAGGCAATAGATAAGCCTGAAAATGTGGACTTAGAATAAAATTTCTTTTTAACTATTAGAATTTATCAGCATTTCTGCAATAAAAAGGAAAGACTACCCTTACATATTTCGTACATACTTGTTATATTACTTGATCACTCCACTATTGAGGGAGTTCAGCTCAGTCTATTATTCTATTAATGTTTTTCACTTGATAATCTTGTCAGGCCTTTCAGGGGAAGATTCATTCCTGATGACCACGCTTATATTTATCAACTTCTCTGGCTGTACAAAAGTAATTCCATGTCAAACGAATTTCTCTGAGAACATTATTATAAGTAGAGGTCCTCAGTAGGGTCATCACTTCTTTTTTCCCCTGAGATCCTGCTACCATACTCACTGGACAATAATCACAAAAAACCAAGGTAAATTCCACAGTGATCACCAAGGAGCCCTTCCTGTGACACTCCAGAGTCCAGGAAGAACCAAGAAATTCTAGTTGTCTCTTTATATATCTACAAAAATAATCCAAATAACACTGTTGACAAGAATTTTGCAATTTAAAAAGTGCCATGCAAACTAAATAATAATACTCAGTTTAATTAATATTTGATAGTAATAATGAAGAGCACCTGGAAAATGTAACACAGACCTTAAAATGTCAGCCAAAATATTTTCATTTTTCAAATACTCCTGAGAAGTGTGTCAGTAGTTCGAGCAGTATTTTATTCCTTTTGGTATCCTTTCACACAGTGCTGGATGCTCAATGAATATTCAAAAATGTTTATGGAATGAAGCAGAGTGAAAAAACGAAATTAAGCAAAAATACAGGCACTAACTCCCAGAGGTTAGTAAGCATCATTTATTATGCAGAAATAATCACAAATTACTTAAGATATAACCAGAGAACTTAGCGTAATGGATAGTCAATGTACAAAGGTATTTTTGTTTTTTAAAAAAATTTCAATGAAAAATTTGTAATTTATTTATTCCAAAGTTACTTTTATTACTATTAAACAATGAACTACACAATAATGTAAAGAGGCATTTATAACTAACCATTCTTTACTGAAATTATTACAGATTAACAAATTTAAATTTAATAGAGTGCACAGCCTTCAAAATGCAAACAATTAGATATAACTTAAATAACTCCCCTTTATAAACACAATCCTATTGAAAAATGTAACCGTGTAACTTAAAATGGATATTGGATGTCCGTTCAAAATATCCTTTAATTTCTCTCACCTACATGTTTTCAGGCACTGAAAAAACCCTACTCTACCCTCTCTATGCCATCCTATGCCAGCTCTTTATATCTTGCCCTCATGGTATTTTCCAACTGTCTGCCTTAAACAAAGAGTCCTTGCTGGCATTAGCTTGTTGCTAGTCAGTATTTAGCTCTCCCTTTCTGTAGCTATGACAGAGCTACCATCTGCTTCCCACAGCTTTTCATTTCTATGATAGTTTTCTGCTCTTTCCTCTTCCAACTCAGAAGCAGAAAGCAAGAGATAAAACAAAACATCTTAGGTCCACAAGAAGCTGCAGAGAGCACCCAGGAGAGTTTCCTCCCAATCAGGAAAATGCTTCCTTAGCAACCAAGTTACTAAGGCCAATTAACCTCCCTTCTCTATCAATATTCAATTTACATTGAAGTCCTTTTTGGTTAAGCCCTTCAGTTTTGCAATGAGCTTTCTGGCAGAGAAAAAGGTGCTCTGTCTTAAAGGAGCCAGGCCCTTTCTCTGGAATGTCTGTAAGTGCTATCTGAACTGAACGTGTCAGGTGATTTGCAAATGCAATGTTAGGGACTGGAAACATAGAAATTAAGCGCAATAAATCAACATATGCCTAAAGTGAGATCTAACATTCAGAGCAACCAGAGATTGGAGAATAAGAGATATGGAAAAGATGCTGTCTGGCTGTCACTGCTTCATACTTGCCTCAGCTGATTTATGTCCCTTCCTCACAACCAACAAAGCCCAGGTTACCACTAAATAATCACAGTATCAGTAGAATCCTGTGGAAACGATGAATGAAATAAAGGAGCACAGACAGTATCTATCAAAACCAAGGAATATCCTTTCAGAAAAGAAAGTTAAAAATCAATGTTAGTGAGGAAACAGCATTTTCACATCATGAACTAATTTAGAAATAGTAAAAACTATAACATATTTAAAGCAAATGAGGTGGTTTAAAAAAAAATGTGAAGTTACAATGAATATTCTTTCTCCTCTGAAATTTCAAGCCATGAAATGGAGGTTATATATTTTTTAAAGTCTCACCATGAAATTTTTACACTGTCTTCCAGTTAAGGTACAGAAACCTTGACAGAAATATTATATAATAGGTAATTAGTTGTCTTTTGATTCTCATTTTCCAGATCTTGATGAAGCAAACTCCTTTGTTAAATAACTTTGAAGTTTCTTTAAATTCTATATATAATACAATATGGAACAACTTCAAATGTATACAGTAATTTTTAATAGGAAACATAAATCATTCTTTGGCAGTTTTGGTTGTAGCTTTCCAATATCAACATGTAATACCACTGTACCTCAAAACAATTCTTGCTAGTAACAATCAAAATACAGAATTTCAGAACCAGTTTTGCTTTCTAATGCTGTCACTTAATCTTTGTCAGACTCTATCCCACCTGCATGATTTATTCTGAAACAGCAAAGCTGCCTTAAATTGTACTAATAAAAATTAGTTAATTTGTTAGTTCTTGGCTCCCATTATCTTTGTTGTATGCTCATGAAAAATTAGTGAGGCAGGGATTGTTACCATACTCTTCTCCAGTTGAAGAGTATGATATGAAAAAGAATAAGGAAAGAAAAAGCACATGAAGTGACCACAGCAAAATGTGTTTCACAGCACTGGCCAAGTGTTTTCTTTCAAGATATCATTTAATATATACATCACTTCCCTTGATGGATCATCTCTAACTCCCCACTTCCCAACTCCCTTAAGTATTTGGAGCCCAGGTTTAGAGATATGGGATTCAGACTCAAAGATGTTCAATCACATGTTCAAAGTATACAGTTAAAATGAGGGACAGTCGACATTTAAAAATAAATCTACCCAACTCCAAAATTCTTGCTCTTTCAACCATGCCAGATTATGTGCTACCCAAAGCCCACAGGCTCCCCCGTTACACAACCCTCTGAATCCCTTCCACTGATGTTAGTGATCTCCAAAGGAATGGATAGTATTCTCCAAACGTGAGCCATAAGGCATTATTAGGTTCTGAAATCAACTGGTAGATCTCAAACAGCATTTAAAAAAAAAAAAAGGTAAAAGAGCAGAATGGATTAATAAAGTAGAGTAACTCAAGAAGAATAAGAAATATTTCATGAACCTTAGATTCAGGTATGCATGTGTGGAGGGTTCTGATGTAAAATATATCTTCTATATCTTCTTGTGGATTTATATCAAAAAAGTCTAAAAGCCATTGGTCTCAGAGGATGTTTTCACACAGACCCTGATCAGGGACTGGAAACTACTCAGTGCTCAGAACCGTTCACTAAAATAACAGCAGGAAACACAAGACAGGAAGCCCCTTCTCAGACAAGGCAGAAAAAGGATTACCTAGAATCAGCATAGGAGGAGGATGCTGATTGTATAATTACACTCCTCCTTCACAGCAGCTCCAGTCCATCAAGTAGATAGTAAGGTTTATTTTTTACAGCACTAATTATGTAATTATCCATAACATTAAATCAGTTCCACCTGATTCAGTCTATCACAGGTTTCCTGAAACATTCATTTGTTTATATTTTTAAAAAGAACACTAACTACCAATCATCCCATGTAAAAGTTCCAGTGTGGAAGCTGGATAAACTTTTCCTTAAAAAGATCTTCTGTCAAACATGACACTTTGGGTCCTTTGGGATAGACAGCAATTGAAATTTCATGTTAATGTACCTTGGAGCTTCTTTAAACAACAGATTGCAGACAAGCACATTCTCATTTTTCTTTATCATTTCATAAAATGCCTGTTGCAGAACAATAATGTCACACTAGATATTTTCACAAAAAGCTTATCTATAGAGTACAACTTATTTGTTCTTTATAATCCTTCTTCTGTTGTATCATTCATTCAAGACAATTCCTGAGAAAGTACCATGAAGATAAATAAGCTGTGAATCCTCACTGAAGGAGCCAGCAGTTGACTGGGGAAGATACAACGTGAGACACTATGGCTTCCACTCAGCTGCTTCCCAACACCTCGGAACAAAACTGTAAATAACCCCCAGCTACAGTCAATATCTTCAATAGCTACAGGCCATCTAGAAACTCACCAGATGTCTTCTAATCTGCAAGAGACTAAGACAAGGAATACACAGACAAGGACTAAGGCCAGGAGAAAGCATACCAATTACAGACCCTATCTGGTTCACCTACCCACATACTCACACTACCTTAGGCTCTGCCCAACCTCTTTACACCTGTTTGACACAGTCAAATACCATTTATCCATGAACTACAAAGAAGATCCAGTCTACTCTAAATTCCTTGAGGCAATTTACTTAGGATCATTTTCCCCGGTCCCCCATCTAACCACACTGCAGTCTTATCTCTGCCTAACTTCTTGTTGCCATATTCCAACCATGTGTTTTAAGTCAAAATGACTTTTCAGGATGTCAGGTGTCAAATGGCAAAGGTACAAGCACTTCAGTTTTATTTGAAGTAATTGCCTGAGATCTTCTGATTAACTCTATGGTCATGACTCTAGGCTTGCTTTCTCATTTTCAGCTCTCCTTTTGCCCTCTGGATTTCATCTTGATTTTGCATGGACTCACCATCAACACTCCCCAAGGATTCTGACTTAGAGAAGATATTGGAATTACTGCAACAGAATAATAGTGAAAATATCCTATTCAAAAGAGAAAAAATAAAAAGAATTCATTGCCACCAGTGTCACAAAAACAAAAGGAGAGAGAACTTCAAAAAGAAAGGGCTTAGTTAAGAGTCAAATATTGCAATGTGGTCAAGAAGGATGAAGACACCAGATGTGAAAACTAGTAACTAGGTAAATAGTAACAAGGTAACTAGTAGCAAGATAACTAGTAACTTTCAAGGAAGCAATCTCTATAGTTTAATTTTGGGAGAAGCCAAAAGAGTTGAAGTTGGAATGAGCAACAATAGAGTGAAAGTATTGCACATAACTTATTCAAAAAAAAAATCAGGAAGTGGAGAGGACTGTAGAAAATGACTGAAAAATGGCAATATAATTATCACATAAATGTATAGAGGCAAGGGCCATAAAGTATAGGAGCTGTGGGCATTATTAAGTCAAGTTCAAGACTAAGAAGACATAAATAAAATGACAAATGACATCATTGAGAGTCTTCAGAAAAAGAGTGTAGAGAGTGTGTTCAGGGAGAGAGGCACACAGAGTGATAAACAGAGATAAGTATTTCAGAGTTTGAGATCACCATTGTATTTCTTCCCTTTTGTTTCACATCTAACAAACCGAAAGGGAGGCTGAAGGTGAACTGTTTCACAAATAATTATTGAAAAAAACACTTAATAATGTCACTTCAGATTAGTCAATGGTTATTTTAAGTACCTCATCCAAATAGTCTTGTCATTTTCAGATTACAACTACTACTTTTCTTTTCCTTCAAAACAAACAAGGGTTGAACAACCAAAGCACAGAGACTGCCGTAACCTCTGACCCCTGGTCAAGGAAATCATCCTTTCGAGCATCCATTCAGATGTTCTTTATGTAACACTCAGCTCAGCAGTCATCCTACTCTTTTCAATCCATTCTAAAACTGTTGCTGAAATAAACCTATAATCTCTATCCAAAAGCTCCTTTGAGATGAATTAGAATTAAAGGGTAACTTCTCTTGATGCATATACATTAAATCCTCTCTTACAAACAAGTAAGACTACCAGTTTGCTAAAAACAAAGAATATCTCTAAGACAACAAATTTGCAAGCACCATATGGAAAAATATTATTGAAGTTCCCATATCCTATCTGAGCATCAAAGACAATACTGTTTAGAACACTTCAATGCCTCCCATAAATTAAGGTTTTCCCCTTAGCTTTTCACATTGAAAACCCCTACTACAGTTAATACTTGGTTATTTCCATTATCTTCAAGGTAAAATTATTATTCAGCCTTGGGCAGATAAATTCAAAAATAAATTAAATTCATTTCATTTGATAAGTATCATTTCATAAATGACAATAAACTGGTAATGACAAAATAGTTATTCTAACAGTGCTGACTTTTAGTCAAGTTAGTAGTGTATTTGGGTGCAGGGAAATTTTACACCCATTTCAATGAAGGACACATGCTATGTTCATTTCTGGCATTCACATGCTGGGCACTGAGCTAGACACTAAGAACACAGTGGTGATCAAAGTCCTCTAAGCAGGTCAGTACTTAGAGTGTAGTAGTAATATATAGAGCCATTATTGTAGTTTGCAGATACTTTTACTTTTTCTCACTGCAAACCAATCCATCTGTGTTTTTAATAAAGGTTCTTTAATAGTAAGCATTTCAGGTACTAGTGGAAGAAATAATGGGGGTTAGAGAGTACTATTATATAAGTAGCAATCTACATGCATGACTGGCCCTAGTTCTGGGCAATAATAATCTATATGACAGTTCATCATTATCTAATGTTTTTTTAAGAAAATCCTGTAACTAGTCTCTTTCAAGCTACAAAAAAAAAATCCTTTAAACATCTGAAGATTGCAATTTACCATAAGATTCTACATTTTGGTTTTAACATTGAATGTCTTTAAAATATATGACAAGATGCTTTTTGGACACTGCATAAAAAATTATGCTGATAGATATTTCTTTCATTCCATAAAATATTTTTTTAAATTAACCTTTCCAATGTCACTGAAGAATAAAAAGAATTTAATATGATTAATGAAATAATTTTGAAAATGCCAATATTTTATACTATATATAATCTTTTGTGAGATCAAATCTCATTGTAACACATTCCAAACAATGCATCCCTCTCCACAGATGGATTTTCCCCCTGTCTTCAAAGGAGGGGAGAGAAGTGCTAAACAGTGATTTCACTTTCATTGATTTTAGGTTTGACTATAAAATCAAGATATCCTGCCAGAAATTCTCCATGAAGAAAAGCCATTCCGTATCTCTTTTTAAAAGTTTGCATCATGGAAAGCATCTCAGACTCATTAAAAAGAAATGGGAAATATAGATAATTAAAGAAATCAAAACAATACACCGAGTGTACTTCCTCAGAAACCACTGGTTCCTATTAGACCTTTTTAACTGGACATAAGCATTCCACATTGGAAAACTTGTCAGATTTTTATACAGAAATATCTGTTCAGGACTCTGTCAATTAAAAATTTGCTGCTAGACATGCTCGTAATCTTATTTTTAAAAAATACTTCAACATAAGAACAATACATAAGCTTTCTGATATAATTTGCTATCGAGTTAAAATACAATGGTTGTGGAGGTCCCTTAACAAATCTTTTCTAGTAGAGTGATAACCAGAAAATTAGTTACCTATCTGGATTTATTTAATTTGATTCTTTCAAAAAAACAGATTCTCTCTTTATTCTGTCAGGGAGAAGAGAATAGAGAATTTCAAATGCAGAAGGAACCATAAAAATCTCACTTAAGGTTATAAGGTCTCCCAGAACCTAATACATTATCTGAATTTTGTAAAATGATATTATTCAGGTACCAAGGGCCTCAAGATGAAAAGTTTCAGAAGAACATGGAATAAGTCCTGGCTCTACATAATACTTTCTTACTTCACAGCAGAACACTAGCTTTAAGAGTCCACAAGCCTTTATTTTTCTCTTTGTCACCCCTTTACCCAGATTTCTTGATATAACTGAAGATACTCAGTTTTAAATACAAAGCGGTTTTTAGACCCCCTAAGATTTCATTAGATAGTTTGAGTAGTTTTAGTGTACTTCTCTATATGTGGTTTGTGCTGAGATCTAAGAATAAGTAAACAAACACTTCTGTTATAGAGCAATTAAAGAAATAAAGTTTGTGTAATAAATACTAAATCCAGTGCATTAGTCCACAATATTCATGGAAATGCAAATCTTACTCAGACCTGGTTGGCTGTTCAGAATATCCTATACTCAAATATCACACACACCCATGGCATATATTTATACATATATTATTTGGCTAAATAAAAACAAATTTTAGTTTGTTTTTGAATATTTTCATAACAACTTACAAAAACACAGAAGTATAAAAAACACAAAAATGGGATTGGAGTCCAATATATTAATAATTATTTCCTTTAAAAATCCATTTATTTATCAGCATTAGAGTCATCATAACAAATACTGAGTAACACATGTGCTTCCATTTGTATCTATACACATTAAGTAGAACAGACTTTCTGGCATTTTAACATTGCCTTGGTAATTACACTTCCAAATACAGGTGTAATCATGCTTATTACTCATCGCTTACATTACCAACATGTCTATACTTCACTCTAAAAATAGCAGTTGCTTTACAGAGATATTGTTAACACTAACTGAGAACTATGACTTAACCATTGACTCCACTATTAAAAAGAAACAAAATATTCTGACATATTAGTCTATTTTGGACATATAAAATAGAAATCATCCTAGAAGCCACTTCATAAAATCCTTAGGGCAAATGAGTATATTTGAAGCCCTGGTTACCTCAGAAGATCATCATTCTTTGAATATGTTCCTTTGGCAATCTCCTGTTACTGATTCTCAGCTTTATGCTTCAGGAAATTTATGATAGGTTGTTTTTTGTTGAGGGTTCTCTATAATATTCTACCTGCCCTGATATAAGGAAAGTGTCAGTTAGTGAACTGTAAGGCCCTAGGACAAAAATCCTTTTTTTCCAGTAGCATGCTATTGCTATTTTTATGACTCTATCATTTTCATAGTTTTAAAAAATGTAATCTGAAAGTACAACCTGAGGCTCTAAAGTAATGAAGATAGTAAATGAATAAATAAGATATGCTCAATACCCATTTCTGATACCTTTTCAACAGGAAGAAATGGAACTTTTGTAAACCCAACTTCAGACAAAAGAATCCTAACTAAAATAATAGAAAAAAATCATTGACCAATCTATAATAAATATGCATGGGCATCTGAATTAATCCAAAGGAAAAGTCTGGCTATCTCTATTTTCTATGAAAATACTTTAGAATTTCACAAATGAAGAAGTCAGAGATGCAAAGAAATGTCAATAGTAAACAAATTCTATAGGAAAGACTTTCAGGTATTTCCTCTTCTAAGCATTCATTAATAACTTTTACTAGTGATAATTAATAGTCAATATCCAAGTTGAATATTCACATCTATTTCCTTTCATTGAGAAAAATTTAATGCTAAACAAAATAGAAGACTTGTACTTCATCTCTCTATTCTAGCCACTATAGTCTAATGGGTTAATTTAGAATTCCACATAATTTTTTAAAGTTCAGCAGTTGTTTTGCAATAATGTACACATATGAATTTTAAATGTTAGTAATGACTAATTTTCACCAAAAATTATTTAACTAGACTATAGAGCTACGTCCCCACTCCATTTGCAAATTATTATTTTTATTTATACAAATAAGACTTTGGTAATGACTTTATACAATAAGCTCATATTTGTTAAAGCAGATCAATTGTTAAATCAAGTTTTTCACTATTGTTAATGAGAACATCTTACATTCTCTAAGAAAAGTTTTCAGCTAAGTACAAAAAAATCAGAAATTGGTAAATTGAAGTATAGGCACTGACATCGTTTCATGGAAAAGAAGTGCTACATGTACGATATCCCAAGGACAAGATGCTCATGTCGTACACTATTGAACGTATTAATTTTTATTTAGAAGATTTTAAATCTTCTTGAGGCAGTGGATTCCTTTTAGTAACAGATAAAGAAAACATCTTCAAAAATTGCCAGTCTTACTTGCTATTTTACAAACTCAAGTATCACAAGCAAAATCGTATTAACTATTCTCAACATAAATATCTTATCTAATATGATTAACCTACGAGAAATCTATTTCTTAAAATCATCACAAAAGATATTCCAATATATTTAGATTTCTGAAAGTCGTCTCATTCTTTTAACTATCCTTCAAGTTATATTTTAAAAATTTAAAGGTATAGATGATGATTTTTCAGAATAACTTCACTTACATAGTCCACGTATATATATTTTGCCTTGACTTTTAAGAGCCTATGGTTATCGACATACAACTGTACACAGATAATCTCTCAGCACAAAAATCATGATTCCAGAGCCTCCCTGGTGGCACAGCGGTTAAGCAGTTAGACGCCCGGTCGGGGAGATTCCCAAATTGCACAGCAGACCTCTCCTGCCTTGCCCGCTGCTCCCCTTGCTGTGTGTTTCCATTGATCTGCTTGTTCTGCTCCCAGCTCTGTCTCTGGTGAACCCTCTCGCTGCCCCCACGCCTCTGGCCTGTATGCATACCCCAGCTTGCATGCATAAATAAATAAAACTTTAAAAAAAAAATCATGATTCCAGATTTCTACCCATAATCAAGACTGCTGGTTTGATCTAGTTAAAACAAGGAAGGGAGATGATTTCCCACAACACACATGGTCAAAATTTAAAAACAAAAAAAAATTTTTTTAAACAGTATTGTCAGAGGTGTTTCTTTTTATTATGTTTACTTAGAAATGTGATGTACAGATATCAGATTATCAGGCTTTAAATTACAAGAATTCAGAAGTCCCCTAGATCAATCTTCTATACAATGCAGCACTCTGTAATTTTAGGGGCCAGCTTATGAACCATTGACATAAGGCTCATCTGTAGTTCATAGATGAAGTCTATTCTCCTGCATAAGTTTTTTTTTCAACTAAATCAACACATGGACTTAACAGATATTTATAATCAAGTGAACCTGGAACATTCTCTAGGATTGATCACACACTAGGTCACAAAACAAGTGTCAACAAATTCACGAAGTTTGCATTCCAACTAACAGTGTATCTAGTTTCCTTTTTTCAATAGAAATTGAAAATTTTTAGTATTTATTAATGTGTTTAACAGTGTAAGTTAATATGACAGCACATTTCTATAAAAATGTAAGTTAATATAATAATACATTTCTATAAAAATATACTTTCCAAAACAACATAAACTAGTGAGAAAGGTGACTTTATTTTTACATTTTTGCAAATCTTTTTTATGCTTGGTTTAATAAAAGACAGCCAGACTCTTGTGACTATTTCAGAATTCAATCTGTTGCTATATCACACATCAGGTAGCCTCTAGAAAACTCAAGGAGAGTAAAATTGTAAATAACATGATAATTATTATAAGACTACTTTTGACCTTTTGGACCCCCTGAAAGAGTCTCTGGGACCCCGAGGGGTACCTAGACCATATTTACGATCCATTTATGTTTTAATTAATGTAGCTTAGGTTCCAATTAGTGTTTCTAGGATTCGTGGCATTCATTCTCCTTTGAGTTTGTTGTCAATTTGTAGTTCTTTATCATGCAAAGTATTGTCGTGTTTTTCTTTCATAATAAATTAATTTATTTTTGACTGAGGTAACAATGGGGTACCCCATCAGTTATTACCACCATAGTGCGTCCATCACAGTCTCACCCACACTCCACTACCACAGAACATTATGCCTCCCTCCCTTCTTGTTCTTTCCTCTCCTTCACCAGTGCCCTGTTGGCATCTCAGTTTTGTTGTCAGCTGTCAAGGATTAGCTTTTCAGCTTGTCTTTACCTGACTACTAATTTAGTTACTTTATAATCCACTATTAGTGACACCATTTGGTATTTACTAGAAATAAGAGCCGGTGAGGATGTGGAGAAAAGGGCACCCTCTGACAGTGCTGGTGAGAATGCAAACTGGCCCAGCCACTATGGAAAGCAGTATGGAGGGGTCTCAAAACTAAACATGGATCTGCCATTTGACCCAGTAATTCCACTCCTACACTTCTGTTCAAAAAATTCAAAAATACTAATTTGAAAAGAGTCTTGCACTCCCATGTTTACTGCAGTCATTATTTACTATAGCTAAACTATGGAAACAATCTAAGTGCCCCAGGTCAGATGAGTAGATCAAGAAGATATGGCATATATATATGTGTGTGTGTGTGTGTGGGTGTGTGTGTGTGTGTGTATACACACACACACAATGGAATACTACTCAGTGATAAAAAAGATAACCTCATGCCATTTGCAGCAACACGGATGGAGCTTGACAGGATAATGTTAAGCAATATAAGTCGGAAGAAGAAAGTTAAAGCATTGTCATGTTAAGCCTCCCCCTTTTCATCTAAATGCTGACCTTATACAGGTATTTCCCTATAGATCCCACCATGTTGGTTTCAGGCTATTCTTTGGTAGTAAAAAAGTAGATACTGCTAGTGTTTTGTCCAAGCCCTTAACCAACATCAGCGAACACATTACCAAACATCTATTATAACTGTTGACGGTCATAGAGGGCCCCTCTCAATAACATAAGAATCACCTTGCTTGGGAAGCTAGTTCATCTCCATTTCAGCCAACAACTGATAAAACAATCACATTACAAAAGGCAGCCCCAAGACACAAAATGGGGCTCATTCTGGCTGCCAATTGTGCTCCAAAGCTTCCCAGGTGGTCAGAAACAAATTATGCTCCAGTTCAGGCCATGTTCTTAGTTTTCATCCCTTGTCTTGTCCTGCTTCTATCACAACCTTTCTCTTAATCACATATACCTAATCAGTCGCTTAAACAGAAATCTCCATTTCAAGCTCAGTTTCTGGTAAGTCAAACCTAAAATTCAGCCATCAAGATTACTGCAATATCAACTCTCTCGTACAAAGCATTAACGAACCATTCAGTTGTGTGATATCTCAAAGCTACTAAGCATTCTATTTTTAACAATACAGTGGTTTTCAAAGTGTGGCTCCATGCCCACAGCATCACCATCACCTTAAAATTTGTTAGAAATGCAAATACTAGAGTCACACTCCAGTTCGATGGAATCAAAAACTCCATCACAGACATGTGCCATATTGAACTAATCCATGATTATTGTACATTTCAGTAACTTCCATTTTTTTATTTTAAAAATAATGGTGAAAAGAATATACTTGCACATAAATATATCCTTGCATGTCTGAATATTTTCTGAGTATTTACCTATAAATTACTTTAATGTAAAAGTACTACATCAAAACATAGGATATATTGATAGGTAAATAGCTACATAATAAAGCAAGCACAGCAAAATGTGAGTAGTTGAACACAGGTAATAAGTACATGGATGTTCACAGCAAAATTCTTTCAACTTTTTCACGTTTGAAATTTGTTGGGAGATATTGAAAATAAAGAATGTTGGAAATTTTTCTATTTTATGAAGCTAAATTCCTAGAATTGGAATGTATTATTCATAGTATGAGAACATCTTTAAACTTCATGAAGTTAAAACATCAACCAGAAAGTATTAGTTCCTTCACACTGTAAACACCAGTTTTAGTGCTTTTCAAATTTCTGCCAAATTTTTAGGCAAAAACTGGTAATTCATCTCTTAAATCCTCATTTCCAAAGGCACTTTCTTAAACTTAATATATAATTAACTGAAAAGCTTTCGAACATGCTTGACTTCAAATTTGATATCACTTACTCAAATCATAAAGCAGTAATCAAGATTTGAATATCCACCCAGGACACTTAGCTAATTACCAAGCACAATGCCCTCAATAATAATTGATAAACCAAATTACAATGGTGCATGTTACTCCAGGCTAGCATCACACACAGGCATGGGAGGCTAATGCCAAAATGCCAAGTGGATCTGATTTAGCTAGTTCTAAAAAAGGACTCTTCACAAAATGTCTCCTCTGCCATTTTACCAGGATGCTCAGAATTCTAAGCATTAGTAATTTCTTTCTTTGTGTTGAAGCAATTAGATACCATTCAATACTGTTTTAAAATTCAAGTATTTCCTTTCGATATAAATGCCATATAAATATGGTATATGCATAGGATAGAATGAAATGAAGCCACTAATAAAGAGCTATGGAATTGTACATTTGCTAACATAGAAAAATATCCATGTATGCTTGTTCATGGTAAAAGACAAGTAGGCATATGTGTGTATGACAGAAATTTATGGAAAGATATAAACTAAAATATTAATGACGGTTATCTCCAGTGGAAGGATGTGGGGGAATTCTTAAATCTTTATATATTTATCGTTTATTTGGACAATGGAGATATTTTTTAAATTTATTAACAATAACAAATACAATAAGATAATCTATATTTTGATGAAAGGATAAATGAAAATATCTCAGAAAATGACTATGCCTTTAGCAAGATTTTCAAGTCAAGGTTAAAGTCCTCCAAGGAATGACACCCAGATACAGTATGTTTTAAAGAGCATGGGGGAAAGGGTTAGAGGTAGGCTAGGAAAAGAGGTCTCCTGGATTAAGCAGTTTAAGGATTAGGTATTATCCTAAGGGCATTGCAATGGAGAAAAATCAATTGGCAAGGGAAAGTATCTGTGGCGTTTAGGTCTATGAGAAACGAAAAAGGTAAAGGCTCATTACAATCTGTATAAACTCAGAGTGTATATTAAATTAAGCACAATTCCTGCTTTCAGCATTACAGGAGGAAATATGTCCTGACAAATGATGTTTCTTCTCCCCCTATGCTAGGCCTGGAATTCAATGACAAGTATTTTTTCAAAATATATATCTAACGGATTAGAATTCTTTAAATGAATACTTCTCAAAAACTGAAAAGAAGAATGACACATTAAACCACTCACCTCCATGGGAAGACAAGTCTCTACATGAGCCGGCATTTCTGGATGTGACATCACGGTCCCATTTTTAATTTGAAAACACGTTTTGCACATATAGCCATCAGAACAGTCCTGTGTTCCGTCACCAAAGAATACAAAGAAAATGCCAGTTATTTTAATAATCCATCATTCTAAGACACATAATTTTGCAAAGTTTCAAACTGAGTAATGAAAATAAGTATATTAAATGAGATGAGATTACATGGGTAAAGAAACTTGTTCAAAATTCCCTACACATTGCAGGTAATCAGTAAATAGTTTTAGTTTTCTACATTTCTCACTTTTAATGATGTTTTCTCTTCTCTTAGATTAAAGCTTTACCCTGTTTTTGCCTAAACAGTACATAGCACTGAAATCACAGAGCAGCCTTTTTTTTTCCTTCAAATTTGCACATCATTTTTTATTACTCAGGTCCCAGCAAAATACAGAGAAGAATA
Source organism: Scalopus aquaticus (assembly GCA_004024925.1). Lineage (NCBI taxonomy): Eukaryota > Metazoa > Chordata > Mammalia > Eulipotyphla > Talpidae > Scalopus > Scalopus aquaticus. Next base: position 101,638 of record PVIJ01000378.1, on the reverse strand, counting down.
GAATTTGAACTTTACTCCCAACTGACTTGCACTCTGCACCTTCTTGTTACCTCATGCCAAACAGAACCCTTAAAAAAAAAAAATGTAAGTAGTTCTTATAGTCCTGCTTTTGACATTGTCTTTAGCTTGGTAGCTATTAAGAAGAATTCAAATTTACAGAAGTATCTTGCCACATAGTTAATATGTATTTTCATGGCATGTATACAGAGAGAATTTTTATGAGATCTTGCAACATATCTTGAAGCTAGAAGGGATCTCCCTTTTTAGTTTTTGTTCAAGGCAAAAATATTCCTTAAAAACGTCCAGTAGGTTATTATGCAGTACCTGCCTGAGCATTTCAGGAACCTGCACTTTTCTTCCTTACAACACCACCACCACCTTTGGCACATGGTGCACTGGTCATTGAAAAAGTTTTGTCTTCTATTGCATCTGACATTTCTCACTGGTTCTAGGTCTGCCTTCTGGAGTCTACCTCTTTTCCATAGTTGTTCTTCAAAGAACTGACATTATTGACCACCATTTTCAAACATGCCTTGATTTCCAGGCTTCTCACTAGCTGTATTTTGCTCCTTTCCCTTAAACTTGCTTTTAAATACGCAGATGGATGATGTTCATCCCAGTGTGAGCAATTCCATTTTCTAAGGCAAGACTTACTTGAATTTAGTAATATCATACTTAAAAATGTAATAACTCCCAAGCACAAACGATGAATATTTACTGCCCTACCAAACTGTCACACTAACATTCACATTTTAACAGAATTAAAATAATAATAATTAAGGAGGAATAGTCACTTGATCTGAGGTAATAAGAAATAAAGAATAGCATTGTAACTAAAAAATTCATAATTCACTTAAATAATTTCACCGATTCCAAATTCCAGGTATTTACTATGAAATAGAAAAAGTTGTATAGTGTTTGTGATGGATTTCATAGTGAATATTTTTAAGAACTTGTGTCATGCCAACTGTGTAAGAGTATTTGATTTTCAGTAACTGTACTGGGCTGAAGAGTGCCTCCTTGCCCCAAAATTCATGGCCACTATAAACCTGCAGATATGACCATATTTGGAAATAGAATCTGTACTGAAGTAATCAAATTAATATGAGGTCATACTGGAATAGGGTAGACTCTGAGTGCATTATGACATGTCCTTATAAGAATGGAAAATTTGGCTACTGAGATACAGACACTTAGGGGAGAAGGGCACAGGAAGATCAAGGCAGAGACCATAGTGATGCACCCACAGGTCAAAAATTGCCACAAAGCACCAGCTGCTATAAGATGAAATGAAGGACATTTTCCCCTGGAGTCTCTTGAGGGAGCATGGCCCTAACAACACCTTAACTTGCAATTTCCAACCTCTAGAACTGTAAGAAAATAAATTTCTGTGTTTTAAGTCAACTAGTTTGTGACAATTTGTTATAGCAGCCATAGGAAACTAATAGTGATTTTATTTTCTAAAAGATCTGGCAGCACCTTTCAATGCCTCCTACTTGGCTAAGCCGAGATCTCACTAGCAACTACACAGAGGTCCCACTGGCTGAATGTGTTCAGAACCAGTCTCATGGCTGCCCCCAACTCATTCTGATTGATTGATTGATATCATGGTCACAGAATGTTAAGTATCTTAAATATCATTCTTGCTTGTAAGGTAAACTCTCAAGTGTCCCACAATACTATCACCTTTTATTATTTCATTACGTTTTTGCATTTGTAGATGGAATTACTGTTTTAAATTCTAGTTCTACAAAGGGATACAGAGTATACCCTTTGATGGACTTCTACCACTGATATCTTTATATTTAGACAATGTAAATGGTTTTTAAGAATTTGATACTGGCATAAATTAAGAAAGATGTATGTAGTGGCAGCTGTTGCTGCTTTTTACATCAAGTATTCATTCCTCCTTCTTTTGGGACAGTAGCCAGTTTTCCTCTAAGGAATCACTCCCTTCTCCCTAATCAGTGAGGATATGACCTCCCAGCTCCAGGAATGGTCAGAGAATTCTGATCTGGCCAATCAGGGCACCATTCCAGCTGGCATCAGAGACTCAGGAGGGCAAATGATTCAATCCAAGCCAATGAGATGAAACTCAGGACCTTGTTTAAATGAGGGGGGGATGTTGTTCTCTTTTCCACTGGATTTGAACCAAAAAGACAAAATCCTGTCAGTATTGGCTTCCATCATATAATTAAATGGAGTCTGAGAATGATATCACTGCCAGGAAAGCAAGGTCATGAGATGCAGAGACCAGATCCTGATTACACTATTTATACCAACCATACCTGAAGCCAGTTCTACCCTTGAATTTTTTAATTACATGGCCCCAATAACAGGTTGTTTTTTTGTTGTTGTTATTTGCAACCAAAATAACCTTTCTATAAAATGACGTATATTGTGTTTTATTAGTCTGAAAAATTTTGTACTATATTGTATACATCTCTTATTATTATATATGACCAATAGTTGAAATATAAAAGATTTACCAAATATAATAAAACCATAATGGCATCTGTTCATGAAAAAAAAAAGTATTGGGAGTCTGCAATTTAAAAGTGATCTAGTCTGTCCATTTTTTGATTGGGTTATTTGTTGGATTATTTATTTAATTTTTTTTGAGTTGTATTAGTTCTTTGTATATCTTGGATATCAAGCTCCCTTGTCAGAAGTAGGAGTGCAAATAATTTCTTCCATTCAATAGGATATCTTTTGGATATTTCTCCAAAGAATACATACAAATGGCCACCAATAGGCACATAAAAGATACTCATCATCAATTATCATCAAGGAAATGCAAAGCATAACCACAATGAGTTACCAACTCACACTTGTGAGAATGTTCAAATATAAAAAAAATCTGTAATCAACTTAAGTTGGTAAGGATGTAGAGAAAAATGAATCCTCATACACTGTTGGTGAAAATGCAGGTTTGTCCAGCATCTATGAAAAACAATATGGAGATTTATCAAAATATTAAAAATAGATCTACCACATGCCTCAGAAATTCCACTTCTAGTTAGCTACCCAAAGAATGCAAAAACAATAATACAAGCGGACATATGTACTCCTATGTTACTGAAGCACTATTTACAATAATAAAGCTATGGAAACAACAAAATGCTAAGATATAGATGAGTGGATTAGGAAGATGTGGTATATATACACAAAGGAATAGCATACAGCAATTAAAAAGCAAACTTGCTATTTGAAACATCATAGATGGAACTGGGGGGGGATCATGTTCAGTGAAATAAGTCAGAAGGAGAAGACAAATACTGGATGATGTCACTTATATGTGGAATCTAGAGAAACAAAACAAAGGGTCATATAAAACCAAACAAACAACAAACACTAGAAATCAAGTTGGAGAACTCAGGCTACCAGTGGGGAAAGGGAGAGAGCAAAGTTGGGAGGGGGTACTTGGGACTATGGTAGAGAGCTTTTGGTACCCTTCGTGGTGGGTATGTTTTGGTAACATATTCCTGAAGGGCATGATCCTATATCTCTAAATCAATGTTGTAAACCAATGCTACTGCAATTAAAAACAAACAACAAAATAAATAAGTACAAATAATGTATTAATAGAGAAAAGACCAAAAATTCTTAGGATATTCAAAGCACAATTAGAGTTAAAATGTGTACTGAATATAATTTGTCAAGCAAGGGTAACTGTTTTATTGCATATTTTCTACACCTGAAAGCTGGCCATACCACCTTAAGCTTCTTAAGGGAAGCTATACTTTTATAAAACTCTAATTACAATACATAATACATCTCTCTTGACATCAAAAGCAGTTGAGCAAAATATTCCTGTGCATTTATGTAGTAAAATCTATGTAACTATATGGCCATTTTTCCAATGAGTTAAGATCGAGAACTATGTAGTTTTTAATATTGTTTATAATTTGAGGGACTTCAATTTCTATTTTAAGTAATTTCTGTCTATTAGTTTCTATAGGCAAGTGCACGAGGGTTTTGATCATTCTATATTTGGTCATGGTGATTTTCTTTTTCAGTATCAACCTCTTAATAATCAAGATTAACCTTGAAAAAATAAATACAGAAAAAGGAGAGGTTATAGCATCTTAATTTCTCTTCAAACATTTACTTCCATAGAAGCAGGACTTTCTCCTACATTGTTTTAATTTGAGGTAGGAAAATAAGTTTTTTCCTCTGCTGTTAAAGAACGCTTTTGTAAAGATGAGTAAACAAGAAAGCATGAAAACCTCCACCCTGAGCACTACAGTTCATCTGGCCCAGTAAATGATGTTTAGCTCAAATCCCCCTCCAACTATTCCAGCAGACACTCCACCCTAGCTTCCTACATTCTTTTAGTCCTTAAGAGAGCATGCAATTTAACTCCTTTTTCAGTTCTTAAACATGCATTAGTTTTATTTCCACCAGCAGATCCTAAGTTCAGGCTTAGCCAATCCCCGAGAAGAAAGGCCTGCTAAGCGTCCCTAACTGCGGCATCCAGACTGAATTTCCACATAAAAATCTGATCCTGTGCAGCCTGCAAGCACACTGGGCCAGCACGGGAGGAGGCAGAGACAAAGAGAACAAAGTTCAAACCTCTTGTTTTAAGATGAGAGTGAAGGACTGAAGTACTTTTAAGAGTCTAGTCTTATAGCTAATTAGGGGCAGGGCTGGAAGTGGAAGAAGTCTCTTGACCCCAGTGTTGTTTCTACTACACTAAGTAAATTCTACCAGAGAATAGGATCAGGGCAGAAACATGCTTACTGACTCCAAGGGACTGCTGTAAGCCAGTGTTTTGTGCTGTTAGTAACAAGCTCAAATCACTCAAGTGTGATCTGGGGACCAAAAGCCTCAGTATTATCTGGTAGCTTGTTAAACAGGCAGACCCTCAAGCTCTGCCCTAACCTCCTGAATCAGAATCTGTATTTAACAGGATCCAAGGTGATTTATGTGCACATTTGGGAGCACTGAGGCAGTGTGCACTGCAATCTCTGAGTCAAAGGGATTGCAAACTGATTGCATTAAATGGTAGTTCTCAACCCCCTCTGTACATCAGAATCACCTAGGGAGTTTTCAAAACGCTGTTGCTGGTGTTCCACCTCAGACCAATAAAGCCAAAATCTTCCCAGTAGATGGTAATGCAGCAGCCATGGTTGAGAAGCTCTGCACTGAATTTACTGGAGTCCCTCCTTTGAATGTTGAGACCCAATCAACCAAGTAATCTGCAGAGAAAAGACCACAAACAACTACAACCTTAGGAATGCCAGAGCTGACTTGAAAGTCTCCATCATGCTAAATAAAATCCCTACACAGATGCTCATTGTGGAGCTGGCTGTGCTCAGACTGCTTTTTAAGTTGTCCTTACTACCACCTCAAACTCTATTTTCCAGCAACATGCCCAACCTTGACCTGTCCTCTATAACTGCCATTAATCTCTCAACTTCAAACTGTCACTGTCCCATGTCCAACCACACTTCAGTCACCAGGACTCCTTGCTGCCTAACGGCCACAAAGCAGTTTGCTTCATTCTATCACTACAGAAAAGAAACTAATAGGAAATGTCCAGGTGCTGTAACCCAGATACCACTAATAAAAGAGAACACTTCCTCACAGTCAAAACTCTTCAAGTTATCTAAATAGAATGCCCTTCACTTCGCACCAAAATAAAGAATAAAGACATATATAGGAAAAATAATACTATAAATGTCCTAGATGAAAACACTGGAGAATATAAGTATATATAATCTATAGCTTCTTAAGTATGGCAAAAACACAGGAGTCATAACAAAGTATTGATAAGTTCTACTACATGGAAAAAATTCTTAACTATAAATTGAGAAGACAAATATAAACATATGGGAAAAAATATTTACAGCTCATAAAAGAAAATAACTAATTTTATCAGCATATCAATATAACTTTAATTTCCTCAACATATTAACAGTTCCTAAAAATCATGAAGAAGACCAAAAGCCTAATGGGAAAATGTGCAAAGGTTATAAGTAAATAGTTGATTAAAGAGAAAGTACCCATGGTTATTAATCAGATAAAAATATGTTCAATGCTACACATAAGAAAAATGCAAATTACTACTATGTAAAACTATTTTTTATCTATCAGATCGGCAATGAACAAAAAGTGCAAAAAACACTGTGTAGACAAAGATATGGATAAAACAGGCAGGCATTCTCATACAATGCCAGCGGCAGAGGAGTTTAAATTAGTATAACTTCTCTGGCAATAACTATTCAAATTAAAAATGAGGGAAAAAACTAGCACTACCTTTAACCCAGAAATGCTACTTCTAGGAATTCTCTTACAGGTATGGTTGTACATGCAAGGTATAGAAATCATGCAATGATACGTATTAAAGCATTATCTTAAAAGCAAAATACTGGAAATAATCTAAATGTCTATCAGTGAAGATTGGTTAAATAAATTATGGCATATATCCACCAAATAGAATGCTATACATCCATAAAAAAATGAGCAAGTACTATAAATAATGATATGCAAAAACAACCAAGTTAAATCATTAGTAAAAGAGAATCATAGAGTAGTATGAATATGTGTATGTTATGCTACCATTTGTTTACATATAAATGCATATGCTTATATAAATGCTGAATATATCTAGAAGGACACCCAAGACATTGATATAAGTGGTGACCTCTGAAGGTTTGGGTGAGGAGGGTGGGAGAGTTAAGAAGGAACCTTACTTTTTTAGTATACCAATGTCTTTGTACCTATAAATAAATAATATTTCATGTTAAACAAATTCTTCCTTGATTGCCCTTTGCAAATGGGATGCCTCTTGGCCATTGCATTGCTGCAACGGATTCCAACTTTAAACTTCTAGAGAGAAAATGTGCTGGAGGCCTTACAGAACCCTAGAGAGACAACTGAATGACTACATATTGGATGGAGATCTAAGGATTTCCTAACCAAACATGTTTGGGTCCGTTTTCTTATAAGCTGTCATGGGCTATGCCACCCAGAGAGCTTTCTTATGCCTTTAGGAATCTAGCTACCCAAATAATTATAGGGGTTCAGTTGCTGAATTTTAATAAATGCTTAATAATCTTCTCCAGGAAAGCACTACCATATTTTAAAAGTGGATGGCAATTATCTAAAGGCCTAGGCTCTACTTTGGAATAAAATATTGCAAATATAGGACTTAAACTCAAGTTCCCAGGATAATCAGCTACAGGAAGGACTTGGCAAGGCCACAGGGGAGGAACGAAGAGAAGGATAAATTTCTAGGTGACTGTACACTGATCAAACAACAGAATCCTTAGGATCAGAGAAGTCCTGAGAAACAGGACAAACCTAGGCCACAGACCTCAAGTGATTGTTCTGTCCCTCTGGAGGAGCTCAAACCAATACAACAGTAACTTACCTGCCCCTAAACCGATTAATCTTGAGGAAAAGAAAAAGAAAGTAAACTGCTGCTGAAAAGCAAAGCTTACCCTCAGTAAGTCATTAAACTAGTGTCTATTTTTTTAAGAGTCAAAGTTTGATGGTGTAGGTAATTAAGAATTTGGAGCTCGTCCAGAACACAATTCTGAATATGTTAATGTCTCCTCATGCCCGTCCTCAATATCACTCAATCTCACTAACTCTGACTTCAATTTCTAATCTTATTATACCTTGCAAATGCATGTATGGATCCTGGCAGCTCTGAGTCAACATCAAGAGTGACCAGATTCATCCAAGGAATTGACAGATGATTTCTGGCCTTTGACTCACTTAGACAAAAATTCCAAAGACCAAAAATGCAAGAAAACAAAATCTCAAAAATGCAAGTAAGGTGATAACATATAGTTCACCTTTGAAGAAGACCTTTGTATGCCTCTTACTTTCCCCTAATCTTGTAGTATTTGGGTTTTATTAACTATGACACATTCATTAATTAAAAAGTCCACCAATAGTGGGGGGAGAGGGCTAAAGATATACCTCAGATAGTAATAGTTGCAGCTGAGGGAGCTTGGTCTAGTCTTCTGGGAAAGAACTAAAACTACATGTGTTCCATCCAATGAGAATGACAGCCCTTGCACAATACAACTCAATATTATAGCTTTTATCTAATAGGTGAATGTCAACATTTTTTTTTCCTATAAGGATTAAAGCAACATCACCATTAATCTCTGATCAGAGTTTCTCTTACCTTACTCAGTTCAAAAAAGCTTTCTTAGTGTGGTCATGGCATGAAACTAAAAGTGAATCTGTAAGATTTTGACTTGAAATGGTCTCTTCCCAGCAGCAGAGCAGCAGAGAGTTACACAGCCTTCTATCACGATACAATTCTGCAGTGAATCTTAGAGACATTAGCATACTCATGACACACTTTTATTAAGTTTAAATCTCTAGTCAACCCATAAAAAGGTACAAAGAATGAACTGCAATTACTAAACACTCTAAATTTTATAAATCATGATGATGTAATAATAATAATATAATTAATTTAAAATCAGGTGGAACAGGAAGGAATGTTAAAGTTAATCAAAGGACACTGAATTGCTCATCTTTCACAACAGAAGTGAGCAGTTATTGTATAATGATGAGAAATCAGGCAGTAAAATATGTTGTTTAAAGTTACAGGATTAACCATGTGAATAACTAAGGAGTTTTCTTCTCCAAAAGGAGTTCCATTAAACAAATATAAATCATCCATAATGGAACATTACATAGCTATTAAAAAGATAGCAATAGTTCTGTATATACTGACAAAGGAAGATGGTCATATGTGATGTTAAGTAGAAAAAAATGAGTTACAGAAATAGCAACCCCATCTATGATCTATGTAAATATTTATATATTACAAATGTGCATACATATATTCATATGATGTAGAAAATAAACTACAGAATTGAGTCAGAGGAGAAAAAAATATTTTATCTATATTTTATACATCAATATATCATCGGAATTTTTACAATGATCATGTTTTATTTTTGTAAAAGAATAAATAAAAGAAATAAGGTAAAATAAAAACCCAACTAATAACAGAAAAGGTAATATTACACTAGAAAGTAAGGATAACTTCATTGAAGCTTCCTTCCCCACCCTTTGCAATCAGTATGATTCTAAGAACAATGAAATGTTCTTGTTTACAAAGTGATTTTTTGCTTTCTCTCCTTTTTGAGCTAATCCTCTAGTTAGTAAACCAAAACAAGGCCATTACTTCTTTCCTAGGTCACTACCTAATTATAGCATACCTTCATTTTGTTTTTTAAGTGGACGTTGTTTTTTCCCACTTAGAGACTTCAGTTTTCAATTCCATTCAATAAACACATGCTGAGAACTCCAGCACTGTGCTGCTCTGCATAACATCTCAATTCTTGCAATATTCCTGCTCCCTTTTCTTGTCAGACCTTCCCAGTTCCTCCTATTTCTTCCCCCAGCAGTATAACACACCGGTTTCTCATTTCCTGAATGAAAGTCAAAGCACAGCAGGAACAATGACCCCCAGGAATAAGGAGCAGAAGAAAATCAGTCAATTGTCAGGAGAGAAAAGAAGGTTGGCAGGGCCGACCTGATGACGTTTCTCAGAGGGCAAGCACACAAGCGTGCACTTACACGTATACACATGGTCTGCTTACTTCACACAAGTTTTTAAAGAATGGCTAGAGATTGAATAATGCTAAATTCCTTCTATTCCTTGGAGCCAAACATCTAAAATTTAAAATACACTGTTCCATTTTCCTTATTAACGCTTTCAACCCATACCCCTATAATGTTAGGTTTTAGTATTAAACATTTTCTGGGATTTCATTCTCTTTTCCTTCTTTTGCTTTTAAAATTGTTTTGTTTTTAGACTTTCCAACTTGCCCATTTTAAGTTTTCAATTTTCAACTCAAAGATGTGCAACCTGCGTGTGTGCCTTCATACTTTTACTATATTAAACAATTTGGTTTTGCCTCCCAGACATTCTTACTTATTTGTGGCCAAGGAACCAGCCAACAGTGCTATAAATGAATGGGGGAGATGGGGGACAGGGGAAGGCTGATGTAGAAAAACAATTTTTTCTCTTTCCTTATTTCTATTTCCTATTTAAGTTCATAGAGATTTTATCATATCTTGTTTGCTCCAGTTGAAATGTTCTCAAAGGTTTATCATTGCTTTTCCAATATCAGAGATGAAATATAGATGGCCTGAGTTCTAAGCTTCTGGATTTAACAACACTCCAAATCACATTTCTTTCATAAATAAATTATTTCTTCTTAAAACATTACATGTTATCAGAGAATTATACAAGAGAATTAAGAATATTAAAATAATTTTGTACTTCACTAAATTGAAAGTAGTAATTTGACTGAAGGTAGAAAATTATCAGGATAGCAAGTTGTCACTTTGATTTCAAAGTACCATCCTTACAAAGCAATATAAATAATGGGTTAATTTTCCTAGTTTTCAGTGGCATGAAGGGTGCCTGATCTGAAGCAGTTTAATTCAGAAAAGGATCCTGCCATGAGGGTGGGAAGAAGGAAAGCGGAGGTAAGAAAGGCATGCTGCTATGGGTGCCACAGAAAGTAGTACACAGTGGATTACTTAGAAGAAATTGTCAGCAGGGCCATACGCTCTTTGGACTTTAGGGAAAAATCCTTGCCTCTTCCTAGGTTCTGGGGTGGGGGGTGAGGGTTGCCAACTTACAGACACATCTCTCCAATCTTTGCCTCTGTCTTCATGCACCCTTCTCTACTACGTATCTCTGCATCCAAATTTTTCTCTTCTAAGTACACCACCATATGGTACTTAGGACATGCTGCAAACCAGTATGCCTTATCTGAACTCAATTACATCCACAACAAAGATCCTATTTCCAAATAAAGTCAAATTCACAGGTTCTGGTTAGACTTGAATTTTGTGGAATGTCATTCAACCCAGTAGAAGTTGGGAGCCAGCAAGACCTGGGAAAAAGGCAGTCATAGCTCCTCCATCTAATACAGGTAGCTTGCCCAGAAAGTTGAGTCAATGGCCTCTGCTTCAGAAGCTGTTCCAGTCTGAGGACACTGGAGCAGATTCTCATGGCTCTATTGGAAACCAAAAGCACTTTGACCAAGCATGGAGAAGATGCTGACAGCTTTAAAATAAATCTGCACAGTAGAGCCATGACTGCTTTTTTGTTCATGGAGCCAAGGTAATGTGAGATTGAAGACTTTACTGGGATCTGTTTGCCAAAAGAGCACTGAATATCAACTACCTGGATCAATAACCATTCACATGGCAAAATCACACTGTCAGCAGAGATGAGGAAAGAGGAAAAAGGAGAGAGGGAGGATGCTATCCACTCAGCCTCTTTTATTAATGTTACAAAAGTTTCTTGACATATTTCCCAGAATGAGTCACAATCTCTGCCCTCATAGTCATTTCCATTCCAAGCCTATGCATGTTTAAAGCTCTTACACTGAATTCCCTCTCCTTCTGTATTTTCCATCAGAACTCCTGCTTCCCATAGTTTGATATTAGCAAGTCTCAGATGAAGGAAATCTGTTGCCTCTGCATCAAGGCAGGAAATGTGTGGAAGCGGGGCCCCACAATGCAAGAGCAGAAGGAGCAGAAGCACACCACCTCACCTCACCCCACACTACAAATCTTAGGAAGTCTTCTTTTAATAACCTCCCTTCACTTCTTTTTTTTTTTTTTAAAGATTTATTTATTTATACATACAAGCTGAGGTACAGGCCAGAGGCGTGGAGCGGCAAGAGGGTTCACCAGAGACACAGCGGGGAGCAGAACAGGCAGATCAGAAATACACTGCTGAGGGGAGCAGCGGGCGAGGCAGGAGAGGTCTGTGGCGCCATGTGGGACTCTCCTCAGCCGGGCATCGAACTCGCATGGCACGCTGCCCACAGCTCCACAGCGCAGCGCTCAACTGCTACGCCACCAAGGAGGCCCTCTCTTCATTTCTATAAGTTAATCATGTTTCCCCATTGCTCTGTTTCCCATCTTAGATTTGGAAACATACCTGATACTCACATATATCCAATAATGTCTTCACCTAAAATTTGTGTTCATTAAATTTACATTTCATATAATGTAATGCATGGGGGGAGGGGGAGAGGCACTGGTATCCATCAAGAATTTTCATATTCTTCTAAGTATTTCTTGGTCCTATAGGCCTAATAGAATAATAGAAACAAGATTTACCACCACCACCACCCCATCTTAAAAAAACTAGAAAAACAATCAAGAAAAGAAATACAAAATCAGGGTTTTCGGGTATTGGGCACAGGCAGTATAGGACAGTAATCTCTGAGAGAAGCAAATTAAACAAGGTAAGTTCTATAAGGGTCCAGGCTCACAGTCTAAAGAGTTCTTGTAAATGAAAAGGTAAAATGGCTGATGGTTTGTTTGCTTACACAGTCTAGTTTTTTCAACAGAAAAAGTAATAAAAACAGAATAATTTCAGAGAGTATCCAGAAAAAAGATCAACATACAAAAATAAAAAACTTTATAACTGCAGCAATAATCAATTGAAATTTAAAGACAGTACACCATTCCCAGTATGAACAAATATTGCCAACTGTTTAAGAAAATACCTATTATTATGTCAAGAAAACGCCATAACTTTACTGTAGAACAAGAAAAAAGTCCTAAGAAGTTTTTGATGGAACTTTGAAGTGATTCTAAAATTTATCTACAAAGGAAAATGTACAGAAGTAGTTAATTTTTTTAAAAAGAGCAATGAAAGGCAGGGTTACCAGATATCATAATCAACAAAAGAGCAGTAGTAATAATTAAAATATTTGTTATTGTGAAAGTGAAGAAAAATCGATTGGGAACTAAAAATGTAGTATCTAGAAATAGACTTATTTATATGTTGCAATATAATGTATGATAAGAGAATTTTGGATCACAGAAGAATGGATGAGTCAATAATCAATATGTTGAGTCAGTTGGCTAACAATTAAATAAACTATACTGCTACATCACACTATCTCCAAAATAAATTTCAGATGGATTAGAGCCCTAAGTATAAAAAATAAAATAATAAAATTATAGAGATTGTTTTCGTACTTTGAAATGGGGAAGGATTTCCTGAACAAAACACCAACCCAGAAGCCATAAAGCAAAAGACTGGCAGATTATTAAAACTTAAAAACTCCTATATGACAAATGATACTATTAACAAAGTTAAAAGAAAGGTGACAGTTTGGGAAAAAATTTGTAATACATATAAGAAACAAAGAATTGAAAATAATATGCATGTTCCTCCTACAAAATCAATATTGCAAAGATAAATAACCCTACAGTAAAACAAAGAACATAAACAAGAAATTCCTAGAAGAAATGCCAATGACCAATAAGATGATGAAGATACATTCAACATTCGTATAATGAGGAAAATGCAAATCAAGATATATTAGTTTTTATATTTTAGAACGAAAGTTTTAAACATCACTAATAATCCCATTTTATAGAGAGTATGCGAAAACAGGAAAACAGCAGTAAACATAAGAAATTCCTAGAAGAAATGCCAATGACCAATAAGATGATGAAGATACGTTCAACATTCGTATAATGAGGAAAATGCAAATCAAGATATATTAGTTTTTATATTTTAGAACGAAAGTTTTAAACATCACTAATAATCCCATTTTATAGAGAGTATGCGAAAACAGGAAAACAGCAGTAAACATAACAGTCAAAAGTTCTTGCCCTTACCAGGCTTGCATTCCAGAGGGCAGCATGAAGAGTGCAAAAGGTAGCAAATTACTAAATATTTAGAATAGGTGGTTTTCAGTGCCATAAAAATAAACAAATTGAGGTAAGGGGGAGTGATACGGTTAGAAAGATGTTATTTTACACAAGATGAGCAGACAGGAGCAACTTGCTGTTAAGGTGAGCAATGATCTGAAAGCAGTAAGGGACCAGATGACAAAGCCAGACAGCTGGGCAGAGGAAATGGCAAGACCCCAGGGCAGAACAGCAAGGATATCAGTGTAGCTGGAGCTGAGTGGAGGGGCAGGCGGGTAACAGAAGATAAGACTCAAGAAGAAAGAGCAGAAACCAAGAAAGTCTTAGGGATCATGATCAAAGTTTTGGATTTTACTCTCAAACTGGAAAATCAATGGAGAGTTTTTTTTGAGCAGCGGAGTTATATGACTGAACTTACATTTTTAAATTACTCTATCTTCTTTTAGAGACCATATTCTAAATGGGTATTAATTAGGATGCTATATAAGCCAGATATATATATTTCTATATATACTATAGAGAAATGATGGCACAGTACAGGTAGTAACAAATTGTTGAGGATGGATATATTCTGAAGGTGGAGTTATTAGGACATACCAATGGATTAAGCATAGGATGGAAAGGAAAGAGAGGAGACAAGGTTTTTTCCTGTGAGCGGATGGAAGCTAATATTTACTAAGAAAAGGAAAATAGGAGTGGAAGCAGGCTAGAGGCAAGAGGGGAAAGATTTAGTAAAAATAAGTCAAATTTTCAATGCCTAGGAAACATTCAAATGGAATGTCAATTAAATTGTAAGATGTAAAAGCTTGGCTTCAGTGTAGGGGCAGGGGGTGATAGACACTAAAATTCAAGCATCATTAATATACTGACAGTCAAGGAACCAGGTAATATCTCTTGGAGAGTAAGTTTAATTGGAGATTGAGCCCTGGGCTCGTCAGTGTTTAGCTATTGGGAGATGAGGAGGAACCAGCAGTGGAAGCCAAGAAGGAACAGTCTTGAGGCGTCGACCTTGAGAAACTGAGAGGTTAGTATCCCAAACATCACAAAAATTGTATTTGAAGCCGTGCCAATTGTGCCGATTTTTGTAGTACCTTACAAAGGGCGCATATTCTCTCATTCAGCAATCTATTTTGAACTACCTATTGTTCACTGGTGAATTGGTGGTAGGTAACCCACAGGGAATACACAATAATGTAAAAGATATAAATAAAATATATATATCAAAAAGGAAATATATAAATGCATATAAAAATTGTTTTACATGAATATTTACTAAAATATCATTGATCACAGCAAGTTAATACTCATTGCTAGGGGACTAATTAAATTATGGTACATTTAAATAAGAAAACAATGTCACAATTCAAAAAATCTTGCAGTGGTAAGTGACATGGAATGACCCCTGAATATTAAAGTTAAAAAATTACTTGAAAAATAATCATAGGGAATGACTGATTCCAAATATGTGAAAACATATGTGTATATGTCACCCCCAGAGCAGGCAGGAGAGTATAGAGAAAAAACATCAGTTCCAAATCAAACTTTCTGGGATGTAAATTTGGCTTGCCACGCTGGTCAAGTTTCTTAATTTCTCTTGGTCTCCGTTTTTCCTTCCATAAATTCCCTGAAAGGGAGGTCCTCAGGATTAGAAGAATGAATACATCAAAAAGAGTAGTGCCTGGCACACAGCAATCATTCAATAAGTGTTAGATATCAATCACATCTTAATAGCAAACATTATAATATAACCGCACATATAAGTGCAGAGGAAGAGACTTTTGAAGTTTATTCCCCAAACTGTTAACACTCGTTTACTCTGAGAAGTATGAGATTGGGAGTTGGCAGTGGGGAGGTGAGAGGAGGTTGCAAGAAACATAAACATTTTACATATATAATCTATATTAACTTCAATTTTAAATAATATACTAATGCAAACTTTACCAAAAAAATGTATGCATATCTTGTGAAATCTTTAAGTTTTTTAATTGAAACAGGAAAAGAACAGTAAAAGTTGAAGGATTTTAAAGGCTATTTCTACAAATTTTTATTCAGTGATCTACAGCTCAGATGACACAAAAAAGATAATCGAACTGGGATAATGTAGAGCAGGTGAATATAAAACTTTTCTAGCCATCCCCAAGAAAGATACTCATGTGGCAATAAAACTAGAAAAGACAGCAAAGAAGATCCTGAATAAACTCTGAGTCAAACCATTCTGGCAAATCAAAACCACTATCATACCTAAAAGAGTAATGACATGGACAGCATGTATTATTAATCAATTACCCCTTACATTAATCAAATATAGTCCCTCTCATTGGCCCCACTTGTCTCATCTGAAACAACATAGAATTAAGACTTGTCTCTCCTACAAAGACACATTCTGGCTACATACTCTGGCCCCACTACTGTGTCTGGACGGGCCCAGTCCTGCCCAGTGTGGGCAGAGAAGGCATTCCAAGCAGCAGGCTGCTACAGTTGCACCCAAGCTAAAGCAAATATTGCTAAAATTCTTTCCATACAGTGATGCCAACAGGTAGAATGATTAAGAACAATGTGGATGTACAATTACATGACTTCTGACTTTGAATAAATTCTGTTTGGAGAAACAACAGGTATTTGCAAGAGACAAATGCTAGTGTGGGATCTATACAGACTCAACCCATTTATACATAACTAGAATCCTTTCATCATCTCTTCTTTGTCTTCAGTACAAACCCTCCGCCAGCTCCTTCCCAGACCTTCCCAAGGTGGAGCTCACTACTCCATGTATGGGTCTGTCTCTAATTACTATTTACTGCATTTGCATGTGTTTTTTTCTCATTATAATGTCATTAGCATGCGAGTGAGCCTGGTTGCCAGGGCAACCAGGAGTGGTGAAGGCAAGGCACAGCCTTTAATGAAAACTTAACCCTACTTTGTTTAATTCCCACTGTGTTTTTTGGCTCTATTCACTTGTGTGGTGGCAAGAATGGAAATATCCTACAGTCACCCCTTCTTACGTGCTGCTGCTTCAAGTTTTGGAACCTATGTGTATTTCCCTGAACATACTAACATATATATAACATTATATATTTCTTAAAACTAATCTTGATAACTTCCCCTGAAAACAGTAAATTCTCCATCCGATCTACATTGCCCATTCAACACAGTTCTCCAAATATCTAAAATAGTCTACTTTTCTCCAGATTAAATATCCCCACAAGGTTTTTCCAATTTTATGTGATTTCTGAAGTCCTCAATTAAAAGCCTCCTCCTGAAAGCATTTGAAATGATTCAGTTGAGATTAAACTCACTATTTCTCTACCATCCTACCTTCTCAAAAAGCAACCTTCTCAAAAGGTTAGTTTGGCATGACTTCTTTTCAGCCATCCTACAAAAGGTATGCTTATTAAAGCTGGGCTTGTCAGGTCATCAAATCGAGATTTAACTAAACAAACAAAAAACCTCAGTTACAATAGGTAAAAATGAGATGACATGCAATATAAATAAAAGTATTGTCCTAAATTTAGGCTGAAAAACCCTACTACGGTTCTCGCTTAACAGTAATGCACATTTTTAACCCATAAGAGCAATACATGTCTTCAAGTTCAGCAGGAGCCAAAGTGTGTCAGGCTGTCATCTAAGGATTTCTTAGGATTCAGTTATTAATTGCAATACTTGCAAGATAAGGTAAGAAGAGCAGGTCAACAGTTTTGCAGAACTGTTTTAAGAAAGTAAATCTTGTACAAACCAGCAACTAATGACCACAAAAATCTATTATTTTCTGATACCATTGCCTTTTGCAATATGAGGAAAGACAGAATCAATAGAACCAACCACTGAAGCAAGCAACCTGAGGAGTTAGACGTCATCAGGAAATGAGCTTTCACTTCCGATGTACTGACTTAGAGAAGAGGACCAGTGAGAATGTTGTTGTCCAGTAAAACCATCTGTGATTGTGGAAATACTCTGTGCTATCCAAAACAGCATGCAGTAGCTATGAAATGTAGATAGTTCAACTAAGGAATCAATGTTTAAATTCTATTTGATTTTACTTCATTTAAATTTTAATTTGAATAGTAACATGTTGCTGGTTAGTGGTTACCATATTCTGAAACACAGCTACATAGATCTAACGGCTGCTGAAAAATAAATGTTCTGATTAACATTTTAAGATCAGGCTGTGGCCTTCAGTTTTCCCCCAAACAAGTACTGAAGTGGGTTCCAGCAACATCCCAGAGACCCTAATGTCATATCCATTATAGGATACATCCGCCACAGGGGAGGGCCAAGTTCATGAGAACAGCTGGTCTTGAGACCAGGGTGCTAGCTGAGAAGATGATGGGTGATTAGTATCACTACACACTCAGAAACAATATGGCATAGAGCAAGCACAAACGCTAAAAGCCAGGTTTCCTGAGTTCATATCGCAGCTCCGCCATGAATAAGTGTGCCCTCAATTTCCTCATCTGCAAAGTGGGGATAATAATGTGTACTATTACTAACCAGTGAGATGATAAACCAAGTTAATACATATTAAATATCTGGAATAGAACCAGATGCAAAGTAATTATTAATAAGTATTTTTTTCCCCAAATAGGTTTCTCCTTAAGAGATGATTAATTTTGCTCAATCCCCAGGAGTGAGTTAGAGAAGGCTAGGAAAACCTATTTCTCACAGGCCTTTATTCTTCTACATAACTCAGAGGCTGTCTGAACAGCTATTCCACTTAGTCCAGCTCAGTCTGCTTCATCATCGTCCTGCCACTTACCCATTCCACTTTGCTGACCCTTATGCCCTGAATCACAAATACCTAGATGGTTAGAATATGGCCTGAATTTTAACCCTCTCCCAGTCCTTGCTTTTTATACCATCCTCTGAAATTTCTTCCTTATTCTATTTGGTTCCTGTTATAGTTAACACTCTGCTTCAGCCTTCCAGAATATCATGACTCAGTCCAGTGCTTCCTAACACTTTTCACAGCATGATACACATAAAAATTCATATTTGAAAAGTATTGTGAAGTAAACTGGAGGGAATTTGGTAGCATATATATGAAATTTTGTGGAAAAAATTCTTAATGCATTTTCTTTGTATTATATAATTATGACAGTCAATCTTTATTCCTATCCCAATCCCAGGTTAATCTACTTTCTGTCTCTGTAAAGAAGAGTATCATTTTTCTCCAAAGGTAAGTCCTTTCTTATCACTAGTCAGAATTTGGGTAACTCAAATCTAAATTGTACTTCAAAAGTACTATCTTCAGCAAATCAAGTAGATCTTCTTTTACTTTCATTGACAATGTAATATAAATAATTTCTTTGTGAATACGACTAAAATCATATACTTCAAATCAATAACACAGCTTTTCCTTAAATACACAAGATTTTGCTGTAATTGTCTCAATAAAATCATTTACTATTCAAACCATGACACAGACTAAATGGGTGAATTTTTTTAACCTCACATTTCCAAGGCCAGATTTTTGCCTTGAATTCCTAAGTGTTACCAGTACATGTGAATACATTATCATGAACCTCTGGCAATTTTCTACTGGGGTCTAGTAACTGAATGCTAATTAGGCTATTTTTGAATCAATAACTTACCATTTAACAAATCTCTAAAGTAAAAATTGTTTAACAAAAATGTCACAATTCTTCTAGTTCATAAACTTTTGTCAAATCTTTCCCTGGACATCTACCACCTTCAATATGAAACAGTGGAAAGCTGTATTCCTATTCTATTTATTCACATAAAGTGGAAAACAGTTGTGAGTAAAGCAACTTGAATTGTATTAGAGTCTTCATTTAGATATTATCAGAGTGTGTGAAACTCACATATGGCCAAACTTTTACAAAACAAATTTTCTCTGCATAAAACATTGTATTATTTGAATCTCAGTGTTTTCACAACGACTCCTGACATAAAGTCATTACACCCTCCTTTATGGCAGTCACCCCATCAGTATACAGATTCAAGCATGTTTCCACAATATCTTATTTGAATCAAAGTATGGATTTACCACCTTCAATATTTCATCCCCAGTAATTTGTTTTGGTACTTCTTTACAGAAAACTAATATTCTTCCTAGCCTTTCTCTTTAAGAATTCTAACTGTGCTGGAATTTAACTGTTTCTAACATGTGTAGATTCATCAATCTGAATAAAAACCTATTTAATAAAAATTTGAATTAATGCTTTCTTTATGTCATCTGACATATAATCAATATATTTATAAGTATTCATTTAGAATGCCACCTTTTCCATCTCTTT
The DNA here is from genome assembly GCA_004024925.1 of Scalopus aquaticus. NCBI lineage: Eukaryota > Metazoa > Chordata > Mammalia > Eulipotyphla > Talpidae > Scalopus > Scalopus aquaticus. Next base: position 81,704 of record PVIJ01000378.1, on the reverse strand, counting down.
CGTTTCATTGGCCTGAAACAATTTTCAGATTGGCTGGTAAAAAAGAGATCCCATCTTTGTGTAAGGCAGTTAGGCTTCAGCTTTTAAGGGTGTGATCCTATAACTGACATATTTAGCTTTCCCTAAATAAGTTCAAAAAGTTTACCGTTGGAACCAATCTCAAAAAAGAAGCTTGGTTGTTTTTTTTTTTTTTTTTTTTTGGTGTTACTTTATAAAAATTAAGAACATTCCAGTTTTTTTCCTATATGAGTTCTTGTGGTGTCACTTCAGTTTGATTAGTACTGTCTTCATCTGATAACTTTTCATACCAATAAGACACCTGAGGAAAAAAATTATCCAGCACATATCCAATTTGAGATGATTCTCATTTCATTAACTAACTGTAATTACTTTAGCGGTTTTTAATACTGTTTATCCTATAAAACACATCTTTTAAGTTCTAATGAACAGTTACTCACTAAGTTTGGAAAGTAAGTATAATATCTGTTAAGTTTATAATTTTTTGAAATATAGAAAACAAATTAAACCTGTTTTATAACAACATATAATTTCTTTACCAGAATGGGGGATCTTCTGAGAGAACTAAAGTGTTTTAAAAGCAAATTTCACAAAAACTCAAACATGATTTTTGTTTGTCCTCCCCCCACATCCATAACAGGCACAAACCTATTTAAGAGTCCCTGTTGACAACAAAGTTTATGACCTTAATGTTGGATGAGGATCAAATTAAGGATTTTAATAGTAACAAAATATATGAGTTCTACCAAACCTCTAAAGAGAAACTAATACCTATCCTTCTCAAACTCCTCCAAAAATTAAGGAAGAGGGAATACGTCCAAATACATTTTATGAGGTCAACATTACTCTGATACCAAAAGCAGACAATCACAACAAAGGAAAGCCATACACCAATGTCCCTGATGAACATAGCTACGAAAATCCTCAAAATAATTTAACAAACCAAATTCAACAATACATTAAAAGGACCATATGTCATGACCATGTGGGATATCTCCCTAGATGTAAAGATGGTTCAATATATACAAATCAACCAATGCTATTTTCCATATCAAAACAATAAAGATAAAAATAATAAGACCATATCAACAGATGTAGAGAAGAAATTTGAGAAGATTCAGCATCAACTTATAATAAAAACTCCAAGAAATGGGAATAGAAGGAACATAACATCATAAAGACCATATATACCAAAGTCACTAACATCATACTCAATGACAAGAATGCCTATTTTCTTTTTTTATATATATAATATATATTTTTATTGTTATTTATGTCTTTTACATTTTGCATTCCCCTTGGGTAGCCCACCACCAATTCACCCGTGATCCATCTCCATGGTCCCTTGTGTTCTTTTCTATTCCATTTTGTGCCCTTTCCCTTCCCTCCCTCCGGCAAGAATGCCTATTTTCAACACCAATATTCAACATAGTGTTGGCAGTACTAACTAGAGAAATTAGGCAAAATAAAGATATAAAAGGAATACAAAAAAGAAGGTAAAACTATCACTAATTGCAGATGACATAACAATATACATAGAAAACCCTAAGGACTCCACAAAAATCTATTACAACAGTAAACCTGTGCAGTAAAGTGGCAAGCAACAAAATATACTAAAATCTGTTACATTCCCATATGCAAGCAATGAACTAGAAGTGAAATAATCAAGACAACCCCATTTACAGTAGTATCAAAAAAGTATTAAATACCTAGGAATAAGCCTAACAAAGGAGGTGACAAACCTATTCAATGAAAACTATAAGACTTTGTTAAAAGAAGATACAAATAGGAAGATAGTCCCTGCTCATGAATTAGAAGAAATAAAGTGCCAAAATGTCATCTTACACAAAACAATTCAATTCAGATTTGATGCAAATCCTATCAAAGTTTCAATGGCATTAATCAAAGAAATAGAGCCAACATAACTGAAATTTATGTGGAACCATGAAAGACCCAAAATAGCCAAAGTAATCTTGACAAAAAAGAAGAGCAAAGAAGATATGACACTCCTAGACCTCAAAATATACTGCAAGGCTATAGAAAGCAAAAACAGTATGGCACTGAGGTAAACATAGGCACATAGACCAATGGAACAGAATTGAGAGACCAAAATTAAAACCCACACCTATATGAACAATTAACCTATGACAAAGAAGCAAGGTGTATACAATGAAAAAATGAAAGTCTATTCAACAAATGGTGATAAGAAAACTAGACAAGCACATCAAAAACCTGGAACTAGGCCACTCTCTTACACCATCACAAAATTAACTCAAAATGGATCAAAGACTTGGAAATAAGACCTGAAATCATAAAACACAGTAGAAAATATTGGTAAAAATTCATGACATTGACTTCATTGTTTGGAGATCTGACTCCAGTGGCAAAAGAAACAAAAACAAAAATAACAAATGGGCCTACATTGTATTAAAAAGCTTCTGCACTGCAAAGAAAACTGTTGTTAAAATGAAAGACACCTTAACAAATTGGAGAAAATATTTGCACATTGTATATCTGGCAAGGGTCTATAACAAAGATCTACAAGGAGCTCATACACTCAAAAAAGTAAACAACCCAATTAAAATATGGGCAAAGAGTTAAATAGGCTATCCAAAGAAGCATACAGATGACCGAAAGGCACATGAAAAAATGCTCACCATTACTTATAATTAGGGAAAAGCAAATCAAAACCACAATGAGATACCACCTCATTGGTATGATATATGAGCATGGCCCATATCAAAAAGACCAGAAACATCAACTGTTGGTGAGAGTGTGGAAAAAATGAACCCTCATACACTATTGATGGAAATACAGACTGGCCCAGACCCTATGGAAAATGGATAGTAGTTTCTCAAAACGTTCAAAAGTAGATCTACCATATGATCCAGCAATTCTACTCCTAGGTATCTACCCAAAGATTATAAAAACACTAATTGGAAGAAATATATGCACTCCTATGTTTACTGCAACACTCACTATTTACAATAACCAAGTTAAGGAAACTGTCTAACTGCTTAAGGACAAATGAGTGGATGAGGAAGATACATACATACAAATTAGAATACTACTCAGCTATAAAAAGAGATGACCTCTTGCCATTTGAGATCGCATGAATAGAGCTGGAGGGGATTATGATAAGTGAGGTAAGTCAGATGGAGAAAGATAATGAGTGATGACTTCATTCATGTATAAAATGTAAGAAAAGAAAACAAAGGAACTAACAAATCTAAACCAAAAGAAACCCCAGAAATCTGAGTATAAAGTTGAGGATACCAAAGAGGGAGGAACTAGGGATTGAGAACACATGGGTAAGGGGACCCAGTGGTCTATGGTGGAAGATTATGAGTTCTTTGCTATAAGTGTGGTAACACATATCTGAAAGGTATAAACCTAGTCCCCTAAATCATATACAGTTTTGTAAACCAAAGTCATCTCAATAATACATATACATACATAAAATGTGTGTGTGTGTGTGTGTGTGTGTGTGTGTGTGTAAATATATGAGTCACAAAGCATATATAATGCATACACTGGTATCTGACTGAAAATATCTTGATTAATTTATTTTCTGTAGAATGCCTTAATGAACAGACATATAAATTATATTCAATTATTTTATTTTTAGAAATACTTTCAATTCCCAAAAAGAAATAATAACTTATTGCAAAATTCTATCAAGAATGTGACTGGCTAATTTTAACACCTACAAAGTAAAAACTACATAAGTATGTAAATAAATCAGGAAGTATCAAAGTCAATGTTTTATGTAGCAACATTTAGCAGCAGAAAATGGTAATAACAGAAATAAAAGTAATTATGCAAAAGTTCTATATTAGTAAAATTGTAAAATGATGATAATCTAAACTGAAGTAAAAATAGAAATATTGTACATTTATTAAAAAACAAAATTTTAAAACATGGAAGCAACCCAAATATCCGTCAACAGTTGACTGGATAAATATGTGTTAAATGAATAAAAATATAAACACACAAACACAAAATAACATAATTTAGCCCCAAACATGAAGAAATTCCTGACATGTGCTACGATGTGGATGAATATTAAAGATAATAGTCTAAGTGAAATAAACCAGTTACAAAACAACAAATGATTCTACTTATATGAGGTACCTAGAAGAGTCAAATTTATAAAAATAGAAAGTAGAATAGCAGTTGCCTGGATGGGAGAGGGTAGAATGGGGAATTGTCACATTGGTTTAGAGTTTCAGTTTACTAAGATGAAAATTTCTGGAGAAGGTTGGTGGCAATGGTTACATTCACAATGTGAATGTTTGTAGTACTACTGAATTGTACTAGTGAGCTGAACCACTTACAAATGGGTTAAGAGGAGAAGTTTTATGCTCTGTGCTTTTTACCATAATTAAATTTTTAATTTAAACCATTAAAATGATAATATTTTTATGTTATACATATTTCATTGCAATATTAAATTAAAAATAAAAACTTACTGATGACCAGAAAATCACAAGTGTGTAATCAGACTCACTGGGATAATTCAAGGTCCACTGTCAGGCAGGTTTTGGGTCTTAGGACTACTACAGAGAAATTCTGGCCCCAGGCAGGTAGCTCATCTTAAAGTTTCCTGGTCCCAAACAGTGAATTTACAGAGTTTACATAATGAGTCACTCAAAAAGTACTTAAACATCATTTCAACTACTATACATTTGTAAATAGTTATATACAACATAATTAATGAATTATGACCATTAGTATCTTGGGCTTATCCTGTAGCCTGTTCATAGCATAGCAATGTGACGTGGCAGAGCAATCAGGAAGTTTCCAGCTTTCTCCATGATCAGTCTTTCTGTCTCTCCCAGGCTCAACATATTCCTGGACAATTGCCTGGGCACATCTCATTCTGATTCAAGTCCTTTGCTTCACGAATTCTATGCCAGGGTATCTGCATCTAGCACATTCCACCCTTGTGGGCAGAACCCACAGAGGGACTACAAAAAAGTTAATGCATCATAAGCAGCATTAAAAGAAGCAATATCTGAAACAAGGTGAAATATATGACCTTCTAACACTAAACCTCTTTCCTATGACTTCTGATCATTTTTATGTCTCAAGGTTATAGAGCGTAAATCTCAACTTTATATTCTGATTGCTTGTCAAGGTATCAGCAATGAATAAAATACATACCAAAGAGGCAAGCCTTGTTGTAATTTTAGTAGCACTAGGATATGATAGGTTAAACTGAGAAGTAAATTAAACCTGTCATTATGCTCTCCCTTTGTTATCAATACCCACATAATGTCCCATGGTGGTCAAAAGTTTCCAACTCTTTAAAGTGTCACAAAGTACATAAGTCAACTTTCTCTTTTCTTACATTTCTTCTACCTAAAACCCTACCCCAATTTTCAAGCATACAATTTGGCAATAGCCCATCCCTATTTGGATACCAATCCTGCTTAAGGTTCCTAATTTTCTTTTGAAATCATTACCACCAATTCCCACTGAATGGTCAGTAAAGGTCCTGCCCTTCATTAGAAACACAGAACATCTTCGCCTCGGGTTCTACTAGCCAAACCTTAACTCATTAAACATTCAATGCCATCAACCTTTTAGTTACAGTACTAGAATTACAAATAATGGACTTTTCTCTTTATTCAAATTTTAATACCTAATGTTATATAATGGGGCAAAGGGACAGAAATCAACATTTGAAAATCTCATCCTAGTCCAAATGCTTTTCAAACCATCTGTGGTGAAAGATCAGGATTTTTATTTCCAATCTGTCATAGAAAGACTTTTGTGAAAAAAATATTGAAAATGAATTACTAGAAAAAGAAGATATAAAAAAAATCCAAAACATACAAAATATAAGTCCTAATTTTAATATGGTGCTTTATTCTTTTTTAGAGCAGTTTCAGGTTTATAGCAAAATAGAAAGGTACAGGATTTACACTCCCTAACACACATGCATAGCCTCCCCAATTATCAACACCAATTTTCTTCATTATATTTTACAGCTATAAAAATTATTCCATCAAATTGCTTACAAGTTTCTAGTTACTCGTTTTTAAATCCTGTACTCATCTCCTTGTGCTGCTAGGAATCTCGGATCGCACTTTGAGTGGCACCGCCCTTCTCATCCAAACCTAAATATTTACCTCCACCATGTCATCAGAGTCAAATTCACTCCCCAAAGAAGGAAGATACAGAATAGTCTATGCTGTCGTTAGTGAGTAGCTGGGAGTACATCTAAAGTTCTAATTCATATAAGCTAATCCTTTTTCAGAAGCTATTTGCCAATCTAACGTTCTCAGGTTCAGGAGAATAACAGGGTCTGAGGGTCTCAGTACGCCTTTTACTTTGAAACCTCTCATTTTTTTTTTTTTTTTAGAGTAGTTAAAACCCCTATTCTGGTTCCTGGTTATTTACATAATAAAGATCCATTTAAATGCACACACACTACACCCTCCTGAAGCCAGCAGGAGGTGAACATGAAGATCTGAGACCAAACTTCTCTGTATGTGTGCAAAGCATGTCTCCATTGTGCAACTGCTTTATAAATAAGAAATAAACACTAGGTTTATAAGACGTGGAAGAAAAGGTTTATGGCTTTGAATGTTTTCCATTACTGGAAAATTTACATGCTGAAAAGTAGCAAAAACCAGTGCAAGAGTATAAACAGTGGGTGTACTTCAAGGACCTGTTTCTTTCAAGAATCAGAAGTAAAATTGGGTTTTATTAGCTGTTTCATTAAGTTTCACTTTGAAGAAAAACAAACAGTGAAAGCATATGTGCAACATCTGATGAAAAAGGATTTTATTCTAAACAGTCTCTGTACAAAACTCATTAATGTAACATTAAATGGGAAGACTTGTCTAGCAATTTAAGGATAATTTTACTCATTTTAGTTTATTTATAATTTCTGACACAGTTTATTTAACATATTCTAATCTTTAAATCACCATGTGTACTAAACTAATATATTAAATCTGTCTTTTCAATGACATTTTGCAATAAATATCTACAGCAGCTGTTAACGGCAATTAGTATATGAAGTTTGTATCAAACATAACACCTAAAGTAAGATAATACAGCTGGATATTGATAACTTGGAAAACTCATGAAAATAGATCAGTTCTTCTTAGTCAAAGTCCTAACTATAAATTTTTCCTTATGCTACAAATATATATATATTTTAAATCTAAATATATTATAATCCAATCTCTGATATTTAAGCATCTAATATAAGTTCAAAGCATTGAAAGTATTTTTCATTATAAGTTTAGAACATGCTAGATCTTCAACAGATTCCCACTGTAAGAATTTACTAAATTACTATTTGAGGGTCCCCTGGTGGGGTAAGGGTTATGTCTCAGTGCTACCAAGCTATCGCTAGCCACTGCGGCATAAGTTTGAGCGCCTGCCAGGGAGCTGACCCACATGGCACAGCAGACCTCTCCTGTCTTGCCCACTGCTCCCCTCAGCAGTGTATTTCAGTAGATCTGCCTGTTCTGCTCCCCACTCTGTCTTGGTAAATTCTCTCACCCCACTGCACCTCTGGCCTACACCCCAGTTCTCCAATAAATAAATAAATCTTTTTTTTAAAAATTACTATTTTACCATCAAGATTAGATGTTGATAAGAAACAACTGAAGTTTGCTGGGGTGGGGAGGGGAATTACCCATAATCGTGTTGGCTACATAATAACATGAGTCTCTGGTATGAAGCAGATTCAAGTTCAGTTTCTACATGGATGAATTCAAATACTAAGGCAAAGGTTAAAACCAAAGTCTTTGGAAGCAGACACATCTTGGTTCCAATCTTGACCCTGTTTCTCACATAAAAACTACGTAACCTTGCACAAGTCCCCTAACTTTTCTAAGTCTGATTCTTCATCTGAAATAGAAATAATAATAACTAATTCATAGGAACATTGAAAGGATTAAATAAGATGTTTTATGTAAATAGCACATTGATGTACTCTAAAAATGGACTTTCCTCTTTCAAAAAAAATTACTCATTTTAATTAACCTAATATAGCACATAGTTTATAAAAAGTCAAATAACATTGAAATACATATAGCAAAACTCAGCAGTACCTTCTCACCCTTGCCCATACTCTAGTCATCCTTCCCACAGGCAGCCACTTGCAACTTTCCTTGTTAATTCTTTTGGTATTCATCTCCAAATTCGACACATTTCATATATACATCATTCTCTTAGTACATCAAATTTAAATATCATTTCTTAACTTATTACATAGATAATATATATTCAAATCCAATGTGAACTCGCTTATAAAACCAAGATCATTAAAAAAAAAAATGACTCCTGTTAAACTTATACACTGAAAAGAAGACAAAGATGAAACAATCCCAGTCCTCATGGCCTACATAGACCAAATCAATCACAATCTGTGTATGAAGGGTTCTGTATTCCTCAGGGTACAAACATAAAATGGTTTTGTTTATTCTAAAAACTACACCCTCCTACGTGGAGCCTCCTTTCAACCTGCACGTGTGAGACTGATTGCCTTGATGACCCCAATTTTTTAGACCTCCCTATACCCTTGCCCTTTGATGGTGACTTCCCACACTGATTCTGAGTTTGGGTCTCAAGAAAACTCAAGGAGAGGTCTGAAAAAGTGTTCCGAGTGTTTCCACTTTCTTCCTATGAACCCTTTATCAGCACCACGAGGACAAGTTCATGGAACATGGAACCAAGCAGAAGCATCCCAACCATCATCTTAGGTCAGCTCCAGCCCACCCTCTGCTGATGAAAGAGGCGAAAACAAGTCCTGCAGACATTGATGGAAGCTGTCACAGATCAACAGAATGGCCCAGTCAATTTGCAGAATTCTGAAAAATAATAAATGGCCCTTGTTTTAAGTCACCAGGTCTAGGAATTGATATATTAGGGATCCTTAATCTTTAAAACAACTTGGTCTAAGTTTATAACTTTTTAGATGGTCCCAGTGATTGGAACACTATCCTTCAGACTCAATCTTTTATTATTTTTGTTATTTTGAAGACTTCAGTCTCAAAAACAATTTGAAGCTTTTCAACCCCTACCCTTGGAAAGAAGAAATGAGGCAAAGTCTTGCTCAGAACAGACCTACTTCCCCTTACTACATCTTCCAGGTGCTCATAGTTTGAGAATTTAAAAGTTAAAAGAAAGTTCTCCTTTCTTACCTGGATGCAGTCACAATCCTCTCATTTTACATTGTTGCTTAACTGGCAGGCTGACCAGGCGCCAGTGTCCCCGCATGTGGCAGGATACAGCTGCCAGTCGCCTTATAGGGCTATGGTTTGTCAGAAGATCCTGCAGGGAGACTGTCCCCTGGAACACTGACCTGATCTAGGCAATCACCCTCTACCACTTTATCACCGCTGAGGTCCCTTTACCTCAAGCTGATGGCCTTCTTGAGCAGAACAATGGAAAAATAGGTCAAGTCTAGTTACTCTTTAAAGTGGCCACATTAAGTAGTCATTATCACTAGCACTCTCAACTCCCTTTAACCCTGCCCCTACAGAAAAGAGATCAGCTAGTTCATAGTTAAATAAATGCTCAACTAGGCAATGAAATATTCATATATTCATATCCAGGGACTTAAAGGCATCCCAAACTCTTTACATTTTGTTCTTTGGAAAAGGAAGTAAGAATTTAGAAGGGGGAGAAGGGTATGATAGTTTCTCCTTAAAATACTGCATTTCCCTGTGCTGAGTCCACCCCTGAGAGGGGTAGAAGATCCTAGTTCTTCGGGAAGGGTTCCTCAAAGCAGTCTCTGCAGGCAGGTTTCTAGCCCTATTGGCTAGTAGATTATTCAGAGCAATCCAAATGTATAAAATTAGTTACTTAGAGTCTTTTGTTTTCAGCTTGGGCCCTTAGCTGCACTTCTGGAACAAGATATAAAAAATCTCACTCAACGCACTTGCTGCATGGTTATTTTTAACTCTATGCATTAAATTCTACTATATTGCATATCATTTTAGAAAAATTCCATTTTTACAGAATGCCAGTTTTATTAAAAAGACTGCCCTGAAGAGGTTATTTGAATGATACTTATTAACTTTTTATGTAAATTTTATGGTGTTGTCATGGATTCTAACTCATCAATTAAGGAATAAAAGAGTTAAGATAGGCATTTAAAATAATTTCTCAAAATTTTTCAAATAAAACATTTTGTCTAATAAAATTATTCAAACAAATTGTGAATTTATTTTTCCAGAAAATCATATATTCAATCATTCATTTAAAAACATTTTGTTTGTGTATGTACTTTATATCCAGTGATATTCCAGTTGTTTTGGGCAAATCAGCAAAAAAAATAAACGAAAAAAAAAACAAAGTTCTCTGTTCTCATAGATTGGGATAGCAAGACATTATTAATAATCAGTAACTGAATTGCAGATCATGTTAGAAAGTGAGTAGTGGTATGAAGGAAAAGAAAAAGTAAACTGGGATAAGGAGATAAGGAGAATTAAGAGTGTGGGGATGAAGCTTGTAGGTGGGGGGACCAAATCATTCTAAATATTGAACAGCACAGTCTGGGGGCCTCAAGTATAGACAGTGAGCTGTAAGATATGAGCAAATGCATGAAATATGACTGGGGCTGGGAGTTAGCCATATCTGGGAGAAAAATGTTCTAAACAGCAGAGGAGTCAGTCACTTCAGAGGTCCCCCAGATGAGAATCTTTGTCTGATGCATTTGAGGGTCAGCAAAGGAAATCAGAATTCCTGGTCCATTGTAAATGAAAGGAAAAGAAACAGGAGGCATAGTAAGAATTGATAGTAGTTTATGCCAGTATTGATAGTAGTCCCTACCCTAGCAGTAGGAAAGCAGATGAGAACTTAACTGATTCTAGATATTAGGAAGGTGGAAGCAACAGGATAGTCTAATGAATGGATGTAAGGTGTGAGAGAAATAGGAAATCAGGGTAACCCCAGCAACTTGAAGAACTAGAAGGAGAAGGTTGACATTAATAGAGAGAAGGTTAGTTTGGGTAGTAGTGGGTGAGCAGATTGGGAGAAGAGAGATTAGGAGTTTAACTGTGACATGTTGACTCTGGGATCTAAGTGGGAATATCAAAGTAAAATTGTCAAAGATGTTGCCCTTACGAGCTTGGAATTCAAAAAACAAAGCTTGCCAGAGGATATACATTTTAGAGTAACTGGCATTTGATGGAATTTATTTTTTTTTTAAGATTTATTTTTTATTTATACATACAAGCTGGGGTACTGGCCAGAGGCGTGGGGCGGCGAGAGGGTTCACCAGAGACAGAGCGGGGAGCAGAACAGGCAGATCAGAAATACACTGCTGAGGGGAGCAGCAGGCAAGGTAGGAGAGGTCTGCCACACCATGTGGGATTCTCCCCTGCCAGGCGTCAAACTCACGTCACCGCTGCCGACAGCTCCACAGCGCAGCGCTTAACCGCTGCGCCACCAGGGAGGCCCCATTTGATGGAATTTAAATGATGACCTCTATGGTTATGAGAATAGTTAGAGAAGACATAAGAATAAGACATAGAATAGTCTAGGCATTAAGGTTATAAGGTGGTGGAAAGAAAAAAACAAAACAAAACAGTAAAGTAGATTGAGCAAGAGTAAAAAGTAATATAGGCCAGCAAAATAAACCAAGAGAGGATACCAAATGAAGAAGCTGTATTAAAGAGAAAACACTAGTCAACACTGTAAAATGCTAGCTAAATGATCAAAGAATTTATTCATGAATTTTGCAGTAATGAATTTAGAGGTCACTGATAACATTACATAATAATATTGGACCTAATGGCTCATTCCACTAAAAAGGAATTTTACCATACAATGAAATTTCTCTTAAAACAAATGGGCTTTTAAACACAACTGAATGACCCACTTATTTCAAACAATATATTACACAATAAAAATGGAATATATTGACATGTATTTACACAAATAAAAAACCTGGCAGAAATCGTTGTGGCTTGTACCATTTTAATTCAATTAAACAAATACCTATAGAGTGCTTACTATGCTAAGCACCAAGGATATAGAACAAAAGCCCTGCAATCAACGAGCTTTCAACTACCATGAGGAATCAGACATGTATACAGATCATCAGTACCTAGAATTGCAGGTCAATTGGGGTCATGGTTGCCTATCTGAAGAAGATTATGCTTCATTAATCTTGAAAAAAAATAGGTAGTGGTCACTGGCACACACAAATCATAAAAGAAGATACCAATAACTAATAAGCAAATAAAAAGGTGTTCAAATAAACTAGCTTGGAGGGAAATGCAAAATAAAATCACCATGTGGCCTCAGGAGGCAGGACTTCAAATACTCTTCCCCCCAAAACAACTTCACAACTGTTCAAATCATTAAAAACAACTATTTCAGGGCTCTGGAAATCAACCAAAGTCAAATAACATATTAAGAAGCACTTATTCATGAAACACAGTTGAAAATTGGGTAAGAACAGTGGGAATCTGTGGTACTCCCACCTGGAGCCACTGCCATTCCTGCCAGGTGGTCAAGGCAGGGGTTTTCCATGGACCACAGGTAGACAAATTCACTGCAGAGTTCAATTAATCTAGAGCCAAAGGTAAAACTATATCATCCAACAGCATCACCAGCAAAAGCCACAATCTCTGTAGCAAGTCTGAGGTAACTATCCCAGTTGGGACAAGTAATCTACCAGCAACATAAAAGTCATTCCAGAAATGAGAGCTCCACAGGGGAGCTTAAACTCTGCAAACAACCCTTGCTGCCTTCTGTCCCTAGGTCTAGGGGAAACCACGCTGTCCACTTATCCTGGGCTGACAGTGACTAACACACATGCGCAGAAAAGAAATGGTAGGGAGGATTAGAAATCTGCCCAAACAATGTGCTCCCAATCCACACACAGATCCTTCAGGAGTGGGAGTCTCACTCCACCCTTCATTCTCATGGTATATAAGCATAACTTCTGCCCAATCACTGACCATGAAATTATGCATAAATATTATGCTGAGAGAAAGAAGCCAAGCTCCAAAGAGTCTGTCTTTTATAGACAAGAGACTGTATAAATTTAGTAAAGGAATCTGAATCACAAAGAGTTTAACCAGGGAGTTGCGGATTGGAATTACATTTTATCAGATCACTTTACCAGAGTGGAAGGCCAGTTGGCAGAGGGCAAGATTAAGACAGAGGAGAAATAATGTTCTGAACGACAGGTTGGAAGATGGGGTACAAAGGAATCAGAAGCAAGCCAATTTGAGAGATTTCTCAAGGTGGAATATGGTCTTCAGGTTTATGGCCTGAGCCAGAAGTATGGTGGAACTGCCTAATAAAATAAAAAATTTAACTGATAGAATATTGAAAAATAATAATCTCAATTTTGATCATGTTGAGCATGAAGATCATAGAACTCTAATGTATGAGTGATTTTTATGTAATCAGACTTTGTATAAAATCTATCCTTCAAACAAACCTAAGTAGCAAATGAAAATATGGGACCATATTGATCCAAACACATGGTTCTTGCTCCAGCCCACACTCAAACTTGGACAAGTGAATCTCGTGGTGCCTAAGTTTATTAATTTATTTAATTATCTCGATAGAAAATGAAGAAAATAAGACCACCCTATATACTTATAGAAGTGACATGAGCATTAAAAAATATGCTGGAAAGCACTAATAATTATTTTTAAAAGTACTAGACATAATAAGACATTTCATTTAGAGAGTCATTACAAAACATACCCAGAAAAATCAATCTTTAAAGTGAGTATCTATTTTAAGTCTAAAATGGAAGATAATGTTATAGATATATAACTTCACACCATATAAATTTAAAGGAACAATTGTTAAAACCCAATTGATAAATAATGCAACAATTGCTTATCTAATTAAGAATATCTAAAAATAAAAGGCTACATATGAAGGAAATTCACAAAAAAACAATCACAATTGTATAGGGTGATGGGATTCTGGATGACTCCTTTCCTCTATTTTTACAAATATTTATGATCATAATAACATTTTCTATAGTTGGAAGTCTCCTACAAGGCTTGAGGAATTAGTAATATAAGAAAGCATTTTTGAGTTCAAGCATAAATAACTCATAACACATCAGAACAGATAGGCAAATTACCCTAAGGAGAATGGCTTCTCTTGCCTTAAGATTTGATTGTGACCCAAAGGAAACCAAAAGAAAGACTGGTACTAAAGCTTTTAAGAAAACGTAGGTCAGTGAAACAAACCTTGGCAGTGTCCATTAGACTGATCAAGAGGGAGATATACACACTTTAAACAAGTTGGCCCCAGTAAGAACAATATGTTTACTACCACTTCAAATTTATGCCATTGAGTATTTCATCCCTACAATTATACACGGAAAGTTCTTATTTTGTGTTCACACAATTATGATTTTCCTACCTACAAAACAAAAATGAATCATCACATTGACAGGAGCATTCCAGTTCATTTGACAATTCTATTTATTATAAATTAATAAACTGGATTCTGGTATATATACATAGATATCCTCTGACATTGCTTAATGTGAATTCCTCCTTGAGAGACAGCTCCACTGCATTGCACCTGAACCTGAGGGTCAGATTCTAGACTTGATAAACTCATCAACATAAAGATAATTCTCTACAAGCCTTTTGAAACACTTCCTGCCTGCCTGCCCAGTGAACCCAAACATCACTGATAGCCAAGAGTGTGCTTTTAACTGTTAAATGTGCACAATGAGTATCATTAAGTTAAATTTTAATTTATAAATTTATAAAGTGCTATAGCTTTTCCTTTCTCAGATGCTCTTGATAGTCTTTTAAAAGGTATTTAAAAATATTTAATTCACAAGTGATACAACCTCTTCATCTAGAAATGATTGCTTAAAATTTGCATATGCTTAAGTAACAAATCATATCATAACACACAATAAATTATGAATGAAAAATCTTGTGTAACTGACTATGATTCAATGTTTATTATAAAACACAGCATGCTGCTCCAAGTGCATTTTTCTCCTAATCTCCAAAGATAAAGTAAAAAAAAAATCTACGTTAGTAGATCAGGGGACTACATGAATACAATATATTTCATCTTTATCTAGTGACACTTGGGTCCAGAAATTATATTTCATTAACTCACAATAGATGATTTAAACAAATACAGTATTACACTAAAACTAATAGCAATAACATGTTCACAATTCTAAAAAGAATTATTAATAAGGAAATATATAAATATATAAAATAACCTGATGAAGAATAAATGTTAAATTATTTCAAACCAACAAATGTGTTACATAAAACAAGTTTACCAAAGAAACCTGCAGGAAATGTCTATCCTTTCAGTAAATCTTAAAATTGTTATTCAGTTTTAGCAAAGAATTCATTTAGGCATTTGTATAAATACTGAAATTTTTAAGGGAATATTTAATATTTCACCTTTGAAACAAAAATCATTGTATCCACAATTCAATAAAATACCACAATAGCAATAACTAATAGCACTAAATACCACAAAAAGTAAATGGGTAGGCAAAGTAACTATATTTAAGATGTGAATGTTATTACTTACTCTCTAATTTGACAACATTTCTAGCAGAACTACCAAGTAGGGCTTATATATGATCAGCAAGTGGCAGACATGATGAACTAGTCATGTCAGATACACAAGGCATTTTGAATCCCCTTTAACAATGATGTGCTTCAGAAATTAAAAAATGGAGTATCTTAACAGAATGAGGTTATGTAATTCAAGAAGTCACCATCTAACAGAATTCACCTCAAATTCTCTGTTTAGTGTTCGGCTTCATAAAGCCCTAAATCAAAATTTGGAGAAATAATAAGCGAACCTCGAAGACAATGTGCTTAAATGAAACAAGTAAGTCACGGAAAGATAAAATACTCTTTGATTCCACCTATAGGAGATACCTAGAGTAGTCAAATTCGTGCAGACTAGAAATAGAAGGTGGTTGTCAAGACCTTCCAGGAGGAGGGTAAGATGGTAAATTTTGTATCATGTATGGTTTACCATACGTTTTTAAATAAAAATTTTAGATTTAGTATTTCATTTCTCTAGATCTTTTTCTGAGTTCATTCATTAATTTTAATATATAATGACATATAAACTTAGAGTGTATTTGAAAATTCCATAATTTTAAAGCATATGTGGGGGGAGGGAGGAAGAAAACCAAGTTAATTAAATTGAGATATATTATGTCATTTCATATATGCCACAGATGCTTTATAACATTATGTTCCTGGCTGTGAGCTGATAATTGTGGAAGCT
This sequence comes from Scalopus aquaticus, assembly GCA_004024925.1. NCBI lineage: Eukaryota > Metazoa > Chordata > Mammalia > Eulipotyphla > Talpidae > Scalopus > Scalopus aquaticus. The sequence continues at coordinate 65,441 of PVIJ01000378.1, read as the reverse complement.
ATGTGATAGGTACATTGGAATTCATTATACTAGACTCTTTACTTTTGTATACTTGAAATTTTTCACAACAAGACATTAAAAATAAAGATAGCTATACAAATAACGGAGGTGTGAAATTCAGTAGGACAGCAAGATTGATGGGAAGGGCATGGTGGACTTTCTACCCAGACAGTGTTGAAAGATGGAATAAAATAAAATATGGAAATCTTTTAGAAGCTATTTTTAAAACATGAATTTGATGTAATTAGCATAATTGTGGAGTTTTAAGAAAAGCAATGTGAGTTAACCAGAAATGCTACTGAAAGGAAGGAATCATAAAATCAGTTTAAATTTCTACTGAGAATAAAGTGAAAATTTTAATTTTTACTCTATATAAATTAGGAAACAAGCCCTTTCAACAAGCAGTCCTAACCTGTAAAGGAAGTAATCAAAATATTTCTAATGAGGGCTATGTAAATTTCAAAATATAATAAAGTAGGTTTAACTGAAGAGGATAGGGACTGAAAGTGGAAGAGAAAAGAGGATTTTTAATTTTTTTAAGAAGAACATACAAAATGAGTTGGCATTAATTATATAAAATCTAACCTCAACATTAGTAGGATATTTATTTTTAGTATCTAAATGTTCTCTGTTCCTGTTTCTACTACACAAAAGAAAAGAAAGTTGAAGACTTAAGGGAAATCATTTTACCAAAATCACAGAACTGAGGCCCTAAACTTATACACTTATATCTAGTTAGCAAAAACACAAGAACAAAACAATTTTTAGAAAGCAAGTTGAAGTTCTAATGACGGCACAAATCCCCCAAAAGGGGACTGAATATCAGATTAGTTTAAGGACATTTCTATTTATGAATAAAAGTTAAGGAACGAAAGTAAAATTGTGATAAAATAGGAAAAAAAGTAAGCGTGTATGTAACATACATAAAAATTAAAAGAGTCATATTGAAATCAAATCCATATACACATTACTCATATTTAGTATACCAAGATTTTGCCATATTTGCAAAATCTGTTTATTCTTTCTAACATTTTGTGCCTTAGTCCATAATCAAGTATCCCCAAACTGTCTCAAGAATGAATGTCCTTTTATTTTTCAAGTAGCTTTTCTTTTATTTCGAGGAATGTGGCGAGACTGGAAAGTGAAGTGGAAGGTAGACGATGAAGTTGGAGATGGCAGGAAGCTACAATGTAGAACCTCAAACACTCTTTTAGTTTCTACATTATTCCAAGATAAGAGAGTTCAAATGAAACACACCCAGAAATCGTCATGTAGAAAATAAAACTTCATTAAAGATAGTCTTAAAGGGTTAATTAACCATGGCAGCAAGTGAAATGGAGAAGAGTTCACAGGCTGTTGAAGTGATTCAGGTAAAAAATTTTTATGGTCTTATAGGGTAGGGCATCTCAAGTAGGGTAAAGGCATCTGATATTAAATATTGATGAGATCAGGGGCTGCTAAGGAAAAGCTTGCAAACATTTTGATAAGGTCACTATTGAAAGGAGAGAAGTCATTTCTTAGATTCCTATTCCTCTTCTTTAATTCCAATCTTCTATTCCCCTTCTTATTGTAGAGAACTCAGGGCAATATATTATAGTTTATTTGGTGCTAAATAGGCTTTTAAAGAGTTTTCTGAAACCCAAACTACAATTTCATTTAAAGTATTAATTGTGTAAAGAAAGACACTGAAAATTTCAAACAACCAACTAAAAGTCATAACCATGCGCAAGAAACTGTGCTAATTTAAATGCAAATCTCATTTAATCTATACTATAACCCTCTTAGGTGAGTGTTATTGCTATTCCTATTTTATAGACAAAGAAACTGAAGCTTGGAGACATTAAATAATTAGTCCAGCTACTAAATGGTTGAGCAAGGATCTGAACCTGGGTCTATCTGACTCTCAAACCCAGGTACTTAACCTCTGTCTTTAATATTTGACACACCATCATATTAAATAATGAAAGTCAAAGGGGTTATACCACCATTCTGAGGAGTTTGGAAATGTTAGAGAGGAAAAAGAAATGCCCTGGCAAGATACCAACAGCAGCTAGTCCCACTGAGAAACTATTGTTATGATTCTGAAATCCATGGTGCCAAAGGGATCCATGAACAAACATGAAGGTATGAATGACAATGTGTACTCTGTTTAAAGAATCTCTATATATGGAGATAAAAAAGATTCTTTACATAAAAAAATTTTCAGAGGCAGAGAGAGGCATTATAAAGGGGTACAAGGAACCTCTTGTGGGTGATATATTTACTCTCGGGATTACAATATAGGTGCACAAACCCATATATCTGTTCAAACTTGTCAAATTGTGTACTTTTCTATGGTGCAGCTTATTTTTTGCCAGTAATACCTCAACACAACTATTTCCTTAATAAAATAGAAAAACATCTGTGGAGTGAAAAATGATAGTGTAAGTATTGTCTCCAGACAGGCCCCCCAAAAGGCTGAAATATAATACAGAGAGAAGGTTTCAAGTGATTGATCGACCATTTCCTTTACAAAAGTGGTACAGGATTTCAGAAATTAAGTAGCAAAAACACTAACAAAATTCAGAAGACAGGAATCTGCTTTGCCTGGCACCTCTTTCACTAGTTCAGATCTACAGCAAGCATTGAGAGAAGGCTAGAGCACAACCCAGTGATCCCACACAGTCTCCCAACCCCAGGTTCCCAAAGGGCCACCCAGAGTTCACAGATGCAACACGGCCACGTTGGATGTGGTCTTCACTGCGCTTGGAAAAAAAAAAAAAAAACTTTCTTAATTAGTTGCCAACATTTAAAAACTTAGAGATTTCTGACTCCAAGTCTTTTTGACTTTTCTTATAAGATCTGGTAACCCATGGCCCCTTGTTTCCTACCAGGCAATAGGCCAAGAACTCCCGATCAGCTCCAGACAGTGAGTCAGTCTCTATGTTATCTTGTCCCTGGCAGCATGACACATTTTCATCACGACACCTGGTCTCCACAGGCTTTTAGTTTGTAGTCCTGACCCTAAGGCTACCAAGATTTTCTCTGAACAGTATTTTGTTTTGTTTTGATACTATCTATGGGCTCAACACCACCCCTTCTCCTCGCACCTCATACACACACATATTAAAGAGAACTGTCCTTAATTAGAGGTATAATTCTCACTGCAACTGGGTAGGAGTTTTCCTAACTCAGCAGGCAACGGCAGTAAACAAGCAGCTAGACTTACTTAGCCATACCCATGATTGCAGCACAGGCCACACCAAGAATAAAAACAAATCCTGAAAACTGGTCCTTGGGGCACTTTTTTTTAATGAATTCAATGCAGAAACTTATGACAAGTATAATTTCCCTTCTGGGGATGTTCCCTAGTGCTCTAGTCCCCCACCTGCCTCCCACCACGCCCCCCCGCCCCAAACCCTCTTAGTTTCCTTACTAATCTTTCCTTCCCTCATTCTAATAGGTCACTAAAATGGTAACAGGAATTTATCATTCAACCTTCAGTTTAAGATAAAAATTTTTTTTGAAAAACTGGCAAAAAGGGAAGATCCCTAAGGAATAACCATGCAAATTATTAACAGGTCTAAAGGGGTCATTCAGTGACTAAATAACCAACATTTTATTTAATCATTATATATGACAAACATTAATAGGAAAGTCAGATTAAAGTAAGAAGACCTATCACCTATTAATACTTTTCTAATCAAATCATAAAATAACAAAAGTATTACAAAGAAGGTAACAAAAACCTATTCATTTGCAGATGGTCTAAAAACCACAGAGAAATCACAGAAAAACTGAAAACTAAAAAAAGAATTCAGTAAAGTGACTAAATGGCTGTAAAAATAATATACACAAATTAGCAGTTCTTTTATTAATTGATTATAATTATAAAAGAACAGAGACAAAAATTCAAAAACAGTAAAAATTATTATAAAATACTCAGAAGCAAAATTAATAAGAGGTGCTAGTAAGGTCTTGTTATCTTGGAGCAGGAGATGCCCTAAGAGTTGTTTCTTTTTTTAAAAGATTTATTTTTACTTATTTACGCATGCAAGAACTGGGGTGTAGACCAGAGGTGCAGGGGGACAGAGGATTCACATTCACCAGAGACAGAGTGGGGAGCAGAACAGGTGGATCTACTGAAATATACTGAAAAGGGAAGCAGCGGGCGAGACAGATCTGCTGCGTCACATGGGTTAGCAACCTGGTCAGGGATAGAACTCGTGCTGCAGTGGCTGGCAGTGACAGCTTGATAGCACTAACCCTCTGTGCCACCAGGGAGGTCCCACCCTAAGAATTTATGAACAATCCAGTCACTAACTTAGAGAATGAGCCTGGAATCTACAAGAATTTAACCTCACCCTTTCAAACTTAGCTAGTATATGACCCAAGAGGAAATCATAACTTCTCTCACTAGTGACATTCTGGACCCAATCAAGACCTGCATTTCCTTGGCCTAATTTTAAATCCTAGAAATCAGCTCAAAACTGTTCAAGTTTCTCAAAGTGCATATAGGAAACAGAACCAATCAGCAGAGAATCAGGATTCATCACTTTTTCAGAAATCAGATAGGGTATCAAGTAGAGAAAACAGACTTTTAAGAACGCTAAAAACTTTTGGCAAAGAATCCTACTAAATGTACATGTAAAAATAATTGAGTACAGAGATATTTTAGAATGTTATTGCCGAACAGAATCAAAAGAAAACATTTAGAATGTGTTCACACTAAAAGATTCCCAGTTCCCAAAGTCCGCAATATTCCAGAATTTGTGATTGCTTGACTATGATTTGATTTCATAATTATTTTCTCACTCTCTAGACAAAAGCAGTTTCCTAAAAAAATTAATAAAGTAAAGAAAGTATTTAAAGCATTATAGAATCACCTGTTTACATTCAGGTAATTAATAAGCTAAGCATTGTTACCTATTAAATTAAAGCAGGTCACCTAAGGACTTTTTTAGATAATATTTCATTAGTGTAATTATAATGTTTATATACATATATATATATTTGAATAAAGCATCATCTGTTTTAAAATATTCTTCAATGTAAGCCTTTTACTAAATCAAACTAGCTTTCATACATTATTTTCATTTACTGACATTTTACATTGGAAAAAAATTGCAATTGAAATAGGAAATAAAAATTTCTGTTTTTACCTTTGAAGTTCTCCATTCCCAACCATCTCCTATCTGCTGTGAATGCTTAATGAATTCTGTACAATAATGCTGAAATGTTTTATCTCCAAAGAACTCATCTCCTTCCATACCAAATGATAACTGCAATATAAAAAAAAAACACTAATTATTAGCATTAGCTCTAGAATGAATACTGAAGGAAATCCTGCTAATCACTTATTTCTTAAAACAATGAAAAATCTGGGATGGAGAATAGAAAATAACTGCAGCCCCATTCCAAAAAAGCATTTTGTTTCCTTCTCTTCCAGTCCCCATTTTTTAATAAGGAAGAAAACGTGATCAACATGAAAACCTAAATTTGTAACAAATACAACACATCTATGGCTTTTTAATAACAAGGGTGTGTTGAATATAGTATAACTTCTTACTATTACATTATATTTTAGTTGGACCTATATTTAGCTCAAAGTTTAGTTGGTCCATAAGTTTAGTTTCCAGAGCTTAGTTTTATTTTACTAAGCTTGTTTCCAAACAATCTCCTCGGAACTTCCCTTTCTACCTCCTACCTTAGCTCTTTTATAGTGTGACATTGATTAGAGGGGCTGGGCTGTTATTTCACTAACAAAAGATGTTCTAATGCCTGAAATTATCTGCTTTTCAAGGTGCAAGTTTATGATCAACTAATCATCCACTTTATTGAATCTACAAATATGACAAATCAAAGAATATCCAGATATTTGTCACCTATATCTATCCAAATATGAAACATTGCTTAGAGAAAGAATTTTCTATACCTATATCTATCCAAATATGATACATTGCTTATAGAAAGAATTTTAGAGCTGGAAGGAAACGCAAAGATTATGTATGTAAGTCTTGATGAAAAAAAAAGTGGGACCAATGAATTCTCACATTCTCCTCATAAGAGGTAAGCATCATCAGGACAACTAACACTTGTTAACTGCTTACTTTGTCAAGCACTATGCTAGTCACTTCAAATTCGCATAACAACAACCTTTGCTTGTGTGTAATCCTCACACAAGCAAAGGTTGTTGTTAGCTCCAATCCTCAATTGAAGAAGAGAAAGAATCTGCTCAAGAATGCAAAAGAGAAAGGATTCAAAACCCCAGTTTGACTCCAGGGTCAATGATCTATCTATACAGCGGATTCCCACTGTTCTGACTGTTCAAATTTAGTAGTCATATCGAATTTAATCATTCATCCAACAAACACTTGTTTTAGATTTTTTCATTTTCTCTTTATTAATGTAACATTAGCTTACAACTCTGTATAGCTTTCATGTGTGCAGTTTCTCACATCTTTAATTGTATATAACACCAAGCCCAACACCAAAATACCATCAACCACCAACAAACTGGCCCCTTTACCCGTACCCGTAGGATGCTTATTTCACTTAACATAAACACCTTAAGTTTCATCAATCAACAAATAGATTTTACAAATCTACTAAATAGTAGGCAATATAATGATATATAAAAATGAAAATAAACATATACTTAACCAACCTCCATGCAACTGATTTTTCCAATTAATCAATACAATGTCCATTCCCAGTATAAATGATTAATATCTACAACATATTGATCATGAAGCAACTCTGCTCCCATCAGTTGAGTATATGTTCACAAATGGCATTCTTGCATTATAAATACATCCTTAATTGTTATGCAAATCAAATCAATAAAATATTAAAAGTCAATTGCTATTTCTATGACTTAATGCCTTAGACTCTCTAAAGCTTGGTCTCCATAAGAAAAGTACTGTTGAAGGAGGTAAAAACAACTGGTGGTGGGAGCAGGGGTCATATAAATCTAGGATTCTGCACTCAGATTGCTGCATAAGTGGCTTGAGTTCTTTCTTTTAAACCAGAATCTAGATAATGCATTCTGGGTTCAGTTTAATCAAGAATGAAGAATCAAATCCAATCAAGTACCCACACTCAAAGAAGATATTGTGGTCATACATGAAAAATTGACAAACGAATGTTTTATATGTTTTAAGTTGAAATAAGGGCACAAAATGGAAGAGAGGAGAATACAGGGGACCATGGAGATGGATCACGGGTGAATTGGTGGTGGGTTGCCCAAGGGGAATACAAAATGTAAAAGACATAAGTAACAATTAAAAAAAAAAAGAAATAAAATGTTTCAAGTATGCATCTACTATTTTTTCAACGTCAGCTTTATTCAACTTCAACTCTCAATTCTGAGAGGGCCAGAAAAGAGGATTTCTATTTAAAGTATAACCAATAATGAAGATAAACACAGAGATTATGGTAGGGATCCTTACAGAGTCCAAGCCAGTCGGAATCGTTGCCTGGGTCCGGGAAGGCAGCAACTGTATCAGCTGCACAGTCAAGTTCCACCAGGCCCAGGGTTTGTGCGGATCTGAGTGATGAGTGCTGGAAAATAAGGCTGAGGACAAGATGAGAGGAATTTTGTTTTGTTTTGAAAGAACCCAACTAGCCAAGATTTGGGGATTCAAAAATAAACTGAAGTGTACATCAATTCCATAAAATAAAGTTTAAAAAGACTTTAAAGTAAAATCTTGGGGGAAAAAACAAAACAGAGTCCCTTACAAAGAAGGGATGACATGGGAGGACTCCAGAGGGTTTTGAAAGTGGGAGTGAACTGAGGAGACAGGCATTCAGGCTTCCAGTGTAGACTACAGAGCATGCCTGAATGGATGAAGACTAGTTAAAAATCTTTTATGATAATCCAAGAGAGATAAAATTATGCTAAACAGAGCAAAATATTGCCAATAGGGCAGATGAGGTAGGATGCAATGACATTTTGGTAGTATACTCATTACAACAATTGGCAGATCTTGGTATGTGGGGATAGGACAGTGAGAAAGAAGAGTCAAGAAAGTGTCCCAGCTTTTTGCCTTGGGTGATGATTCACTGACTGAAACAGGGTTTCCTGGAGAAAGAGTGGGTTTAGAGAGTATGATGGATTTACTCTAGCCAAGTGAAAGACATGTTGAGGTGGGTCTGGAATTCAGAAGGAAAAAGAAATCTGGGCCAGAAATACTGATTCTAAATCAACATTAGGTAGATAATATCAGGACACATTTGATCACTCAGGAAAAGGATGCAGAACTAGAATAGGGCAACTAAATGGAGCACTGAAAACTATACTATGACCCTGACATATACTAAAAGACATCAAATCAAAGTTGAATTTATTTCTTAAAGAAAATTAATATATTTTGGATTTTTTTATATATTCAAATGAACACTTATTTAATAGGAAAATTGAACTAAGTAAAACCATTCTATTCCCTTAGGCCTCCAGTTACTTGAGGTTTACTAAGCTACTCAAAATTGAGTTGAAACAAAATATCACTCAATAGCCACAATTTCTCTAATTAATAGAACCCTACCACTTGCAACATCAAAGCACTAATTAATATTTGGTTGAATATTTTTAAAATTATCTAAAGACTGGACTCTTGCTAAAGGATGCCACATACAATAGCATAAACACTTATAACTTGATTGTAAGTTACTATAATTATAAATTATAAATTTACATTATAATTATAAATCAGGAACTATACTACATTTAAAAGGATATCCAACTCAATTCAAATCATCATAATATACATAATAAAATAATCATGTAATAACTGTCTGTGATCAAGTAAGAACATTTCATTGAATTAAAAATGAAAATAAAGCACACTCAATATTTTACATATACTTTTCAAGTTGTGACATTCTGATTCTCTATCAAGTTCAGAAACTAGCAGAGAAAATAGAATCTTAGAACTTCCCACTATGAAATGGTTGACACTATGATCAAAAATGGAAGTAACAACAACGGCAACTTACTAAGCAATAAGCAAGAATAATACTCTGTTTGCAAATGAAAATCCTTAGCCTGGTGAACTCCCTACAATTCCAGATTTATCTTAAGTTCAGACCAGGGCTGACAACAGGCGAACTCTCAGTAAAAAGCTAATTCCAATTCTCATCTCACTCTAAACAATGAACCTCTTATTTCTTATTATAAGTAAAAGTAAGAAATGAGTCAGAGTTCTTTCATGTCATAGAGAATAATTTGTTAACATATCTATTTAGCTTGAGTCTCACTCTTGCTGAACAACTGTTTGATTTTTTTCCTAAGCTTAAACAATCAGAACCTTTTAAAAACTGCTTCAGTAGAGGCTAAATTGGAAAGATCATTTTTTCCCAACCAAGTGAAAGCAGACTTTTTAAACTACAGGTTAGTCCTCAGATTAAACAGTGTGAAGAAGCTTTTTCTGCTATTAAATATACCTTTTCAGAAAAAGCAGTCCCAGTGAATCCAAACACTGTGTATAATCATTGTTCAAATGGTTCTTTTTAATTAAAAACAATTTTTCACTACCAGTCACCACATTTTTTGTGATTTTTTTTTAATCTAATATGTGGGGAACTGATTCTTTGTTTTATTTCATTTTGGTCAGAGATCTTTCTTTTGACGAATCTGTAAGTTATTGTATATCAATCATAATGACACTAAAACACTTTAAGAAAAAGAATTTCTCCAAAACTTAAGATCATTTACAAAAATGTGACTATCACATAACAGAACATGTACATGTTTAAACATTAAAGATCATTTTTAACTAATAAAGGTAGGTTGCTAGGGGCCTCCCTGGTGGCACGAAGGGTTAAGTTGCAGCACTCTGAATCTATCCAGAGCCAATGCAGCATGAGTTCCATACCCAAGTTCCATACCCGGCCAGGGAGCTTCCCACATGGCAAGCAGACCTCTCCTGTCTTGCCCACTGCTCTCCTCAACAGTGTACTTCAGTAGATCTGCCTGTTCTGCTCCCCACTCTGTGCCTGGTGAATCCTCTCACTACCTAGCACCTCTGGTCTACAGCCCAGCTTGTATGCATAAATAAATCTTTAAACATAAATAAATAAATAAAGGTACATAGCTTCCTCTGTAATTATCCCTCATAGTAACAATTACACATTACTGTAACTTCAGATTTAGACTCTTTCCTCAAAAAATGTGGAATTATTAAGTAGGGAGCTAAATTCAACCTATTACCTTTAGGACAATTAGGCTTGAACTCATTTAGATTAGTTAACTAATCGCCTGGCAGGGGCCTTGGGCAGTGGGCCTATTACCAGGTTTTGGAGTTCCTAGATGTCACCAGGTTTTATGGGATCCTCAGTCCTTTACTAAGGCCATGAAAGAACAGAAGGCTTAGTCGAAACAAAACAAAGCAAAGTTTATTTAGAGACAGTAAACCTAGGAAGAGTTCATGGAAGAATAACTGCAGGAATGATGGATTTCCTGGCTTAAATGGGGTGCAGGGAGATGCTCGCTTTGTCCCTTTCTGGGTTTACTGTGCAGATGCTCCTGGGTGTTGGTTTATGGGTCCAGGTCAGAGTTTCTAAGTCACTCCCCTTCTACTGAACTCCTACGGCGCAGTTTAATCAGACCAGGCAGCAGGTTGGGGAGAGGTGTCTGCCTCCCCCTCTTCCCTCTTCACCAGGTGCTTCTTGCTCTTCTCCGGCTTCACCTGCTCTGACAAGTGTTTTCTGGGATCCTGGGTATGTCTGCAATTAATTTTCTTTAGGCATCACCCTTTCTTCTCTAACTGCCCTAACGGTCCTCAAATTTTAGAGAGAAAAAAAGCAACCAGTGTGGAAATTGAAGTGTGGCATCCTATGCCCAGGCTAGAAAGATTATTCTAAAGGTCCCAAAATAAGCATTTGTAATTAGCATCAGAGATACTTTGGAGGTGGAATCACACTAGAAAATAGAGAAAAAAAATGAATCATTTTGACAGGGGAGGTAGATGGGCCTAGGTTTTAAGGTATTTGGCAGTTTGGGTAGGACAAAGCAGGCAGGGTCTGAGTAGTTCAATCAATAGCACAGTGAAGTAGCATAAGAGAAGTAGGTTCAGTCTTGACAGCAGCTGGCTAGCTGCTGAACACTCCTTCACTTCCCATTGAAACACACATCTCAAATCAAAGTTTAAACGGGATACAACACACATGAACACAGATAGAAGGATTTTTATTGATAGCTGATGACCTCTGCAGTAGGAAGACCAGTTAGGAAGAGGGTAAGAAGGCATGTCACTTTCCCTCATTCTATACTTTTTCCCAAAAACAGAGCCTGAGCTGTTCTCCTCCACTACTGGCTTCCATTGCCCATTGGAGATTTTCCTTTAAAACAGTTTTCTCTCAGTGATACACTGTCTGGCCAGCAGTGGAAAGTGAAGCCAAGTGGAGCACTGCATACTGTGATGTGTTATCAGCAATAAGATAGCTGAGGGACAGGATGAACCCTCAGAATTAGTCTCACCATTACCTCTCCCACAGCTAAAATTCAAAGAACTAGAAACTATCTCAAATGGAACAAAAATACTCCCCTAGTTATAGACACAGACTGAAAGATTAAAAGCTAGGAAAGGAAGACGTCTCCTGTATGCAGAAAAGATCTAGCCTTTATAAATTTGGTTGCATGCATTAAGGTGCTTTCCAAACTAACACTGAAAGGAAAAATCCTTCAGCATCTAAGCACATGAAGAGGTTGAAGGGAGCTAGAACCAGGTTAACACCACCCCTGCACAAATCCCTCTTCTGGCAAGGTAAGAAAACCAAAACACTAATATCAACATGAGACCAAGAACAGCTTTTGCACCATAAGAAAAGCACAGCCATAAAGAGAAAAGTGGGAGATCTTGCTTCTGTTATGGGTTTATGCTGGGAATTGGGGTGGGGAGGGAGGCTTAGAAAGTATCACAATTGAACAAGGGAAACACAAAACAACAGCTGAGGTTAAAAAGCAAACTGGACAAGAAAAATCAGTAGAGAATTCAAGTATATAACAGTAGGAGAGACTTAAATTCTAATTTTAAAGCTGGGGAAAAGCTAATCAGAATTTTTGGATATACACAAGATAATCTCCAAACACAGAGAAAAAAAAAGGAATAAGATGAAAACAATGTGTATTGATTCATAAGAAGGCAAAAACACAGTTCTAACCTACAAATAACTGACATTTCTGAACTGAAATCATAAACATATAACTGAAAATTTTTTCCTTAGTTGGAAAAAGGTTTAAGATTTACTCCTACAAATTCAAACAATTCACTGTTTCTGAGAAAAATGTTGGAAAGAAACCTACACCTAGAAGTACTCTAGTTTAGTACCTTAAAAAAAGAAGCAGAAAAAAAAAATGTCCACCATATTATATACGAACAAAAATCAAGGCAACCTCAGCTATCACTTGTTCAGCAAAAAAACTTCAGGAGGTGATCCAATAAAATCCAAACTTCTAAGGAACTCTTACTTACAATTTTGTATCCCAGATCCATAGCAGAGTTAGACATATTGTAAACATTAAACAAAAATTTTAATGAAAAAAAAGAAAATCCAAACATTTAAATGAATTTATGCTACATATCTCTACTTCTTTAGAGTACTTTTCTTGAACTCAATTTTCAAGTCTACTCACCAATTGGATTTTTTTCCCATTCAAGCAAAAGATTTATATAACAGCCAATCTTTCTAATACCAGTGCCATTATTTTTTTAAGATTATAACTTTTTTACATAAAAAGACTTCTCTGCCTACACATAGGAAGAACAGTTCCAACACTAGTGAGGTTTGAGCTGATCTACCAGCTCAAATCTCTTGCTGCTTTGAACAGTGGGACTTGCAAAACTAACTGTTGTGAGCACATATGCTAATTAGGCCAGAACCAGGAACTAAAGTTTTATATTGGCCAAAGATATTCATCAAACAAGAAAGTATAAAAAAGATCAACACTTCAGAAGCTGCAGTCTAAAAGCTAATCTGAATATAGATGATACAACAATGTGTTTTTGAAACATATAACCAGGTTACATTATTTTGGGGCGGGGTGGAAGAAGTGATTGAACATTTCTGTAATGGAAGAGACATTCCCTTTAAATTTTTCTTCTAGCAAAGTCTTCATTAAAGACTAAAATGCTGTCTCATTTCCACAAGCTTTCCATTCCTTCACCCAGCACCTACAATATCCTAACACCTTGCTGTGTGTATTCTCATAGGAAGGAGTGTCAAAACTTTCCTGAAAATCAGAGAAGACTCAAAAAAAGGAAGTTTGGAAGACTTGATTTCCATTCTTGAAGAACTGAAATTTGAAATTTAAGTAAAGAACTACCAAGTAGAGTCAAAGGCACACCAAAAATGTGGAAGAGCTCCTGGAAAAGGAAGACATGAAAAGAGTGTGCTAAATTGAAAAAAAAAAAAAAAAATCAACAAAACAGCCATGGGTAGTTAGGTAAGCTTTGGGTAGATGAGGTCCAATGGTTCCCAAATTCTGGAATTTATTCCCACTCTCAGTGGGAGAGTGTGGAAATAAGTGACTCTACCTTCATCTTTCTATTCAAGTTTCATTATTTCCATGACGCTGATCTCTTGTTAGTTTTGTCTATTATTATATCATATATATTTTTTTATAAACTACCTCATACTTTTAAAACAAAATAGGGCATAAATTCTATACAAGCAACAAAAGTAAAACGGAAAACAGAGGGGCCTCCCTGGTGGTGCAGCGGTTGAGCGCTGCACCGTGGAGCTGTCGGCAGCCCGTGATGCGAGTTCGACGCCCAGCCAGGGAGAATCCTACATGGCACAGCAGACCTCTCCTGCCTTGTCTGCTGCTCCCCTCAGCAGTGTATTTCTGTCTGCCTGTTCTGCTCCCCGCTCTGTCTCTGGTGAATCCTCTCGCCGCCCCTCACCTCTGTCCTGTACCCCAGCTTGTATGTATAAATAAATAACTCTTTAAAAAAAATGGAAAATAGAAAGAAAACTAAATAGTAAGATAGGGGGAAAAATACATTGAGCCCCTAAAGCCATCCTAGGAGAACTTTAAGAGACCTTTCTCGCTGGTTTTTGAAGTACGATTGTTTCACATCCTTGTTAATGTTTTAACAGTATAAGATTTCTCCACTCAGGTGTAGAAAACTTAAGGTGTAATAGATGGGCTTTGGGCCTCCCTGATGGCGCAGCGGTTAAGCGCTGCACTGTGGAGCTGTTGGCAGCAGCGATGCAAGTTCGATGCCCAGCTGGGGAGATTCCCACATGGCACGGCAGACCTCTCATGCCTCGCCTGCTGCTCCCCTCAGCAGTGTGTTTCTGATCTGCCTGTTCTGCTCCCCACTCTGTCTCTGGTGAACCCTCTCGCAGCCCCACGCCTCTGGCCTGTACCCCAGCTTGTACGCATAAATAAATAAATCTTTAAAAAATAATAATAATATATGGGTTTTGCTCTCAACTTTACAAGTGAGAAAAATGGAACAGAGAAGTTAAGTAATTTGTTCAAGCAGTTGTTCTGTGTATCAATTTCACCTAAGGCAGTCTAGAACCAGAGTTTGTGCCCTAAAGATTTAGACTTCAGATAACCCTTAAGTAATAAAAGGATCTGAAAGGCAGAAATACAAAAAGGATGAGGGTGGGAGGAAAGGAAAACAGTGAACCTAGAAACATGTTGAAAGTAGACAGGCAAAGAGCTTGATTGGAGAGTATAGACTGAGAAATACAGGAAAATTTAGAGAATGGGAAAAATAAGAAGATGCAGCTTATATCAATAAATAACCTTGTAATTCTAAAGAGATTCCATTTAAGACAGTGGGTAATAATAGGTTGAAATACTGTATTCTTGAGCTCAGAAGAGACAATGAAAGTTTTCTCCTAAAATTATTACATGACTATAAAATGATATAACCCTAACTTCAATGCTAAATTTGCATTACTAATAAGTGCTGTTACTGGGTCCTAAAAACCTATCAGATCAAGCACTTCAATGCCTAGACTACATTAGAGAAGCCTCTGGTTCACATAGTTTTCAGCAATCCCTTCCTAACCCGGATGCTTTTAGGTAGGGTTTACGCTTCATCCCACCACTTTTCAATTGTTTTATACCCAGTCTGCTTAACCAGTGAAGACATTTGTTTTCAACAGAGAACTGTCAAATAATCTCTATGGAGCTTATTATTAGGGTTCTGATCATGTGCATGATTCAAAAACAGCCTCTAGGGTCTCTAGGCTTCAAATATATTATTAATTAAACCAAGTTAGTCTTAAGCAATCTACTGTAAGTAGATTGCCCTACTTAATTTTCTAAATGGCTGTTTATCTTTTCCAAAAATATGTAAGTATTAAGAACTGTTACCAGTTTATAATTTGTCACAAAACATTATACCCACTCTGTCCCACCATGTAGCAAAATCTCAGTTAAATTTACCCTAAATAAAAGGGGGAGTGTGGAGAGGAAATAACCTTGTAAAATTTTATATCAAAGAATATTGTACATTTTACATCCAAATGAGTCCAGTTTAGAACTAGTATAAATTATTTCCACTAGTTTCTTCAATTAAAGTATTAATAAGAACAATATTTGAACCTGTCATTTGCAAGACTTTAATATGAATTCTCAATACTCAACACATTTTTTTGGTCAAGGTTTCATTTTGTAAATGCTACCTCTTATCCATATTTGACTCATCTAAAACAAAAAAGAAGGTTCCACTTGGGGCCAAGAGTATTTGAATTCCACACAGGACCTATGTTTTCCAGTCCTGAAAAGTATAAATTTAAGCTTTTGCCACTAAAGAGCAAAGTCCACAAACTGTAATTTTTTTAGAAGTTATAAACATATTCATACAAATAAAATCAGCCTGTGGCAAAGATTTATTGAACTCATAATGGAGCGAGCTGATGGCAAAAATTATAAAAATCTTCGAAATAGGGCAATAAAACCACAACCAGAGGTGTTTTTATGTCTTCCCAGTGAGAAATAATTTGCATCTGGACTAGACAAAAAAAAAAAAAAAAAAAAAAACCTATGTCAAGCAAAAGTAGATAGGTCCTTAGTTAATTTACCTCGGGCCTGTTAGTTAAGATTCCATTTTGTCTTCTAAAAGACATGTAGGTATCCCGTTTGCCTTTTTTTGGGAGATGTTTATTAACTTTCACCTTCATAAACATTGTTTCTACAAAGTAGTTAACTATTTTTGCACTCCACCCACCTCCCATTCACGATTTCAGATACTATAAGCAAACCGGTTATCCGCCAGCAAAAAATGTGTGTTGGCTATAAATATTAGGCTACTTCTCCTGATAATAAATCTGAACCCCCTTCAAGTGGGACTTGGTCACAGTAATTTAATATCCTTTGTTTCAAGGTTACATGGACAAAGACTTGCTACCCGTGTGCGGGCCTTAAACACGTGGCAGAAATTACCCATGTCGAGGCACCAGTAGCGGCCCAAGAGGCCTGAGCACACCGGGAAGGCACTGCCCCTTCCCCATCCCTGCCCGTCCCGAGCTGCAGCTCCAGCTGACTGCCAGGCAGGCCTGACTTTCACTGGCATGAGCCCCGCTTCCCCGGCCTTTTGTTCAGGACTGGGCTCTTTCCCGCCTACCCTCACCGCCCTTCCTCCCAATCCCAGGAGTGGGGTGAAGACCGTGAGGGAAGCAGAGAAGGGAGGATGCGGCCAGCAAGAGCTGTGGGAATACTCACCCCACTCGGCTCAGCCCCTGACCCCGCCGCCCAGCCCGGTGGGGGCGGAGCAACGGGGTGGGGGAGGGGAGCAGGGGAGCAACACAGCGCCAGCTACCGCCCCGCCAGTAGCCCCAGGGTGGAAAGGGATGGGCCACTGCAGCCCAGCCGGGCGGAGGCGAAGGAGTGGGCTCCTTGGGAGGCCCTCGTTGGAGGGGCGCCGGGCCCCGCCCTCAGCCGCCCAGCCTCAAGCCATCCAATGGGAGCATGCGCACTGTGCCCGCGCTCCAGGGCGCCAGGCGCGCGCCGGCGGCTGACGTCAAGGGCCGCGCGTGCTCAGTGTCGAGGGGGCGGGGCGTAACCTCCCAGCCCGCGGGAACCCCGCCGAGACCCGGCTCCTTACCTCGCTGGCCTTTGGAACCCCAAGGCGGCTGTGCAATCTGAGCCGCACGTAGGCGACCCCTTGAATGGGGCGCGGGAAGCAAGCTGACACCTGGGTGAGGGGTTGTAGGTTTCGAAGGTACATACTCTTTCTCCAACTAAGAACCAAGTATCTGGAAAATAAAAGGGTCATTTGTGGTAAAAGGCCCAAGCAAGAACAGGTATCAGCTAGGTAATGCCACTAGCATCCCTCTGAGAGCTTGGAGAACCTTACTGGCTCACAAACACACACACCCCCAAAACCAGGACTACCCCTCTAAAACCTAAGGACCAAAGGAAAAGGTAGGAAGTCGAGATTTGAAAATAGTTCCATTTGTGACTTGTATCTCGGAAAGAAAAAATTGACAGCAGAATTAACCTAGGGGGAAACGATGGGATAGAGAACACTACAGGAAGATGTAAGAGTAACAGGGGTGATTGAACTCAAACACTGCGAATGCAACAACAGACATCTGAGAGAAAACTAGCACCTGCTCCCTTCCACACAACAGAATTAAATCTGTGTAAAAAGGAGTGAACAGGCAAAGAATGGGAAAGAAAACCTGCCTTCAAATGGACAGAAGAGAGTTGATATTGTATGACAGTTTTCTTTGGCGAAAGCTAGGTAATGGGTACAGGGTACTATACTATTGATATTTTTGCAACTTCTTCTGAGTACAATTCCTTCAAAACAAAGATTTTTAAAAGGGGTAGAGTACTGCTTAGTGGTGACTAGGCGGAGGGGTTTAATTGTGTTGGTGATTATATTACCTTTGTCAAAACTCATAAAAACAGATAGTTTTACTGCATGTAAAACAGTTTAAAACTAAGGTTTTAAAAAGATACTTCTAGTACTAAGGAATTTCCACTAACATGTTTGAGCAACTCTAGGTATAAGTTAATTGGATAGTTGCCAGTTAAAGTTATCCATTTAATTTTTTACTTAAGTACAAGTTAGTAAGTTCTGAGTGAGAGTTCTAGTGGATACGGGTGTCTTTAAACAGTTACCATAAAAGCTTAAAGCTTTACAGGCAAAAATAAGAATGGGTTGCTTTACATTGTATTCAGTATTTTAGAAACATTTAATGCACCATACTAACTTTAAAAGTTATTTTTGCATTTTAGGTATTTTTAAGTTTCATAATTCACTGCCAAAGTCCCTCATGACAAAGAATGTCCATCACCTGTACTTAATATGTACTTATCCTACTACTCTATAAAATGCTTCAGGGCAAGGTTTGTCATCATTGCAACCCCAGCAGGGTTCCTTAATACTAATAAGTATTTGTTGAATAAAACAGAAGAAAAGAAGGAAACTAAAATTTATTGAACCGACCATAAGCCAGTACTTTACACATAATCTCATGATAACCACATGAGATAACCATTTTGTGCATAGGAAAACTGAGAGTACTTGTAATTAACAGTTAATCATTCAGTTCTTTTCTTTCCTTATTTTGTTGGATTTCTGACTCATTTGTACATGTGGTCACCTAGAAAAGTATACTTTCTTTAGCTTCCCTAAAACCAAAATCCCTTATTCTCCTTCTACTTACCTGACTGGACTTTTTCTCAGCCCCACAGACTTCTGTCTGTCCAGTTCACCATAAATGTCCACATTTCCCACAGGCCCTCATAAAAGTTAACCTTCTGGTATTTTCTCATTTTGCTTTTGCTTTTTTTATTTTTTTGAGATTTGTGTAAAATGAAAAATACAAACAATCATCCAATATCTAAATAGTGTTAGATAAACACATTACATTTAGTGTTTCCTTTATCTAATGAACACTTATTAAATTAAATGCTCTCATGTAGTCTACAGTTCATTTTTGACAATATTGAAAAATGTATATACTTGTGTAACCATTACCACAATCAAAATAAAAGATATTTCCATTCTCCCAAAAAGTAACCTCATATCCTTTTGCCATTCATCATATACTCAGTACTCAGACCCTTCACAACCACTTCTTACTCTAGGTTAGTCTAGATTATTAGTTTTGCCAATTCTAGGAAATGTTATCATATAAAACACACATGCCTGACTTCTTTTACTCAGAATAATTTTTTAGAGATTCATTAATTGAACAGAAGTTTGTTCCTTTTTATTGCTGAGTAGTATTCCATTGAATGACTGTACCACCACTTTTTTATCCATTTATCAGGGATGGACACTTAGGTTGTTTTCAGCTTTTAGTTGTTATAAATAAAACTGCTTTAAATAATCATGTGCAAGTATTTTTGTGGTAGTATTTTGTTTCATTTCTCTTGGGTAAGTACCTGGGAGTAAACATATACTTTGTCATCAATATGGATATACAAGTTATATTCTATTACTATAATTCTATATTGATGATATCCCTTAGCTCACTTTGTCTTATATGATGATTCTAATTTTGATAAATTTCTGTTGCTGAACTTTGTTATTTTTATGGAATTTAAATATTTTTAAGTTACTCTTTAATGTTGTGTTCTGACTATAGGATTCAATTGAATATTGATATTGGTGTGTTAGAATGGTATTTTGCAAGACAAGTTCAGACTGCAGCCTCAGAAACCTTTGTGCAGATTTAATTCAGGAAGCTACCCTAGATTCAGACCAAATCAGGAGTAGCTCCTGAGGCAATGACTCCCTTTAGACTCAAAGACAATGAATAATAATAGTAACATGCACTTGGCTGGCCCCTTCATCTGCATTACCTCATTAGACAGGAGAAACACCGTAGAGAGGGTAACAATTTGGAGTCAAGTCATAGAGTAAGTTTTATTTCTGATACTTACTTGGTGGATAAATTTGGGGCAACCACTTACCTTCTATGAACCTCAAAATCTATATTTCTATAAAATGGAATTAGTAATAATCCCACCTTTGCCTCTGAAGAGCAAAAATATATATACAATTAAAATTTAGGGGATCGTTGCATAGTCATTAATATAGATATGTAATCTCTGTTTTCTAACATGAAAAGGTGACCAGGTACAAAACACTGTGTTAATGAAGCATTTATGATAACTATAGAAAAGTGGTAAAATCTTATAACCTAAAATTAATGGCTATCCCTGTGGAAGGTTATTATAGTGACTTCTTGTCATCATACTTTTTTGGCATTAAATTTAAGAAAAATAATGTCTTATTGATGTGTTCCTTTTTATAATAAAAATGAATAATGCTACCTCCAGTAAAAAAAATTAAAGTTTGTGATTTTTTCATGAGAGCAATTTATTTACAATCTTCACATTATTGACTATGTATCTGATGCAAAAGAAGGAATATTATCTAAATACAAATTGTATCCTGATGTTCTCTAAAGGGAATAACAAAGACAAGGAAAAGGTCAACTTCAAAGAGAGACAAATCAAAATATGATGGCCAGCAAAGGGTGACAGGGCAATTGCTACCTTCTACAACCCAGAGTTGGTCATGAAGAAAGTCTCTGCATGATTTATTCTTCCCAAATTAAGGGAAAATAGTAAAAATAGAAGGAATATCAGTAGAGGAATGTACTTATTCTAGAGACACTCAAAGCACATTAAAAGGCATACTGCAGAACATTAATAATGACAGGGAAGAAAAAGAACACCCAGAAAGCTGTCCAGTCCCAGTGTAATTATATGTAGTTACAATGCTAAATATGGAGTGAAATAGGCCACAGTGGAGTATTGTTGTTACATTTTTGATGTAACATTGAACTTCTTTGTAATATGATGCTTTTAATTATTTATGCCTTCAGGTGTGAATGATAAAGAGGAAGTAAAGTTTACCGTCATATAGATTTGTTTTTTATATTGGCTCTTAATACACAAAACATAAACTCTACTTATAATAGGTGTTCATTCTGGTCAGTGGGATTTCACTTGGCTCATTGGCCATGATGGCCTCAGAGGACGGTCTTCATGGTGATGTAACAGCTAATGAGTGAAGTACAGCACTTGAAAGGACTAGTAAAGAACGGCAATGCCTTGCTAGATGTTCATAAATTTCACTAATTTCAATAAGCGTGTTCAGCATGAGGTTATTGGCTTGTGTGATGCTTGGATTAGAGATTCCAACAATCTGAAATTGTCTGTGACTCCAGCCAGGCAGACTGGGGTATGGCAGCTATGTAGTGTTAAAGGACATTGACCTGGAGTAAGAACATCAGATGACATGAAACTACTAAATGGGTGAGCTGTGCCCTTGTAACATCACTGTATCCTCTCAATAAATCCATTTGCTAATTAAAGTAAAATTATCTCATTTTTCCTTTCGGAAGTCTAATTAAACCTATATGTCAGGTCAGGTTGAAAATATATACAATGAAGTTGTATAGCTCCCATACTTACTTACAGTAACTCTACTATATGTGCTTGGCAAAAGACAAAAATATGTTTTTTCTTATAACAAATGCAAGCCAACAATCTCATGTGTCATTTAAAGAAACAACCTCTGTTCAAATAGTTAAAGAAATGTGTCCATCTAGGATTTGATTGAAAATGTATATATATTTAAAACCATGTACTATTTTAGAAGAGATGTTCAGAGGCTATTTTAACTCTATCTCTGCCTGTCCCACAGACTTCGATCCTATCTCTAGAAAAAGTCACTCCGCTACGTTTGGGTGTCATTGATAACAGGTGGTAGTTACAGTTCTGGTCACAAAAGGCACTATTCTAAGAAGAATACATAGAAAAGATCTGAAAGCAGAATCTTAGAGAATATTCTAAGAGAATTTAGAGGACAGAGAAGACTATTGTCCTCTAAAAAAATAAGGGTTCTAGAGTGATTAACAGTGTCAAAAGAAATCAAGGAAGGGAAATACTGAAAAGTAACAATTGGATTTATGTATTAAGACATTCATGACTTAGCAAATGCAGTTTCCATATTTTGGTGGTCTAAGCTAGTTTGTGATGGGTTACAAAATGTATGGGTCTTTACAAAAAATAACAAAGTAACAAAGTGAAGGGGGTAAGGGCGAGAGAGTAGAAATCTCATGGTTTTCTATGAAGCAAAGAAAATAATGCTGATAACAGAGAGCCAAGGACAGGCACTCTGGTATTTTACTTCTTAAGTAGGTGTGACTTGATCCAGTTTATATGCCAAGCATAAGAACTGAAAGGAAATAGGAGAGAATTTTGGCAAAACAGCCCTAGAAGAAAAAAAAGGGGTTGGATCCCAAGCACTACTTTGCATTAAGTGGAAAGGGTTCAATGAAGAAAGATGTTCTTATAGGAGTAGAAACAGATGCCTTGGTGTTTGGGAGGTAAGAAATGCTGTCAAAGAGCCTTTGAGGAAAATTCATTGCTGGTGGTTTCTACTTTCTCTGTAAAATGGTGTAGTGCCAGCAGGAAAATGGTGCTAGGCAGGTTCTTGATGATGGGCAGATGGGTATAAACGAGTCCTGGAGCCCTCGGTAGCTTTGTATGGCCTTTTTAATTTAAACTCTTAAACTCTGGCAACTATATACATGGTGGCAGGGCCGGGGGGGCCAGGAGGCTAGGCCTCCTAGCCCCCAACAAACCTTCCAGCTTCTCTGGGGCCCTTCCTGCAGCGTGCTCTTGCTGTTGCCCTCTCTGCTGCTGCTTCTTCCCTCTCCTCTTTCCTTCTGCGCATGTGCACTCTAAAGGCTACCCTAAGCCACACACACCCCTCCCCAGGCTTTGCTACTCTGTCACACAGTAGGTAGGCCTGCAGAGGCCCATCCCCAAGGGCAGGAGGGGGTACGGAAAAGCTTGAGAGCTCTTCAACCTACCCCACAAATGGGAAGTTAGCAAAGACAATTTCTAAAAATTAGGAGAGGGGCTTAAAAAGAAGTAAAAGTTTGTAGTAGTTTTTAACAGAGATAAGAGAAGCTGAGAAAGTGTATGTAGGATTTGAGGGTATAGCTAAGACTGAATTCCTGTGTTTGTGGAGTTACTAATTGCTATATTTTGTGTGATTTTTTTCAGAACCACTCATCCTGCTTGGGTGAAGAAGTAAAGGCATAGATGAGCAGGTAAGTTCAGAACTTCAGGCTTGCAGTGCTAGAGAGAACTGAAAGGTAGTGTAAATTGAGGTGACAGGTAGGAAAGAGATAGAAGCGACATCCATGGAGTATGGAGGTAACGAGATGATGCTAAGAGTTGCCAACAGAATTAGAAAAAGAAACAGAATCAAGGCACTTAAGATTATCATGGTGTCAGTAAGAAAATAAGCTTATAGCAGTAAGAGGGCTGGCAGAACAGAGGGATATATGTGGAAAAGAGGAGATTGATGTGTGAGATTATAGATGTATGAGGTAAGTACAAGGCCTAAGAGGTCAATCCAAGGTGGGTTGCTAAAGTAAAATTAAAATGGAACCATAGGATTAAGTAAACCGCAGAACTACGAGAGGATAGTAATCAATAGGTCATTCATGAAGAAATCAAAATTACTAAAGGAGCTGAGTTAGACAAAATGTCTGGTACCAAAAACCTAGAAAAATGTAGACAACTAAGAACAATGTGGCGGTGAGAAAGGTGGGAAGTGGCACAGAGCTCGAATGAAGGAAATTTTGCTTGATGAAGAAATAAAATGGTCTAGAAACATAACAGCTTGAAACTTGAAGAATGCTAGTAATACTTCTGAGCTCTGAGAAAAGAAGCCAGGCTTTCCTTAAAGTAAAGTGGGGGCCTGAAAGAGACCAGTGTTTCTAATAGAGGCTATATCAGTCAGGGTTCTGCATAGAAATAGAACCAATAGGATATATAAAGATATGTAGGAAGAGATTTATTATGGGGGATTTGTTTACATGCTTGTGCAGCCTGCAAGCCAGTGATATAGTTCCAGTCCAGATCTGCAACCTAAGCAGCAAGAAAGCCAGTGGTGTAAGTCTCAGTCCAGCTCCAAAAGCTTATTCAAGGAGGCAGGGAGGTTGGAAATGAAGCACTGATAGCCAGGGAGAAAATGGATGTCCCGATTCAAATAGAAAGACTACGTTTGCCTTTTATTCTATTTGGGTCCTCAAGGTATTGGATGATGCTCAATTAGAGCCAGTGTCTATGAATTTGAATATATAGATGACTAAAAAGTTCACCCTTACCAATGTGGGTGATCTTTAGTCAGTAGTAGATTCCAACACTAATCTCTCCTGGGAACACCTTATTGACATACCCAGAAATAATGTTTTATCAGCCACTGGGCATCTCTTATCCCTGTCAAGTAATACATAAAATTAACCATAATGGTAGGTCTACATCTAGCTATCTCTAGTAGAAAATAGTAGTGGTAGAAAATAGCAACAGCTAGGGTATTAAGAGTCATTCATTCTTCTCACAAACTTTTCAGGAATCTAGTGTATGCTAGCCCTGTGCTGGTGCTAGAAATAACAGTGAGTAAGACAAGTGCTGCCCCTGGCTTTGTGGAGTTCAGTTTTTCATCAGCAAGACCCCAGACAGATAAGCAGAAAAACTTTTAAGCCTGAGCATGTTATGAGGCTGTGTAGATCTAGCTGTTACTGGAATGTTAAAGGCAAAATCAACCAAAGCTCCCCTAGCAAAAACAATATGCACTTTTTCCTAGGTACTGATATTGATAATGTTGATAATGTCTTTGAAAGTCACTGATAGAGCTATTTACTAAAGAGTGAATACTGGTTTATTGTATCTCTAGGGGTTATTTACATTACAAGAAGGTATAGAATCTATTGATATGTAAATTAGGCAAGAATGCTATGATAGCAAAACAACCATAGAAACTATAGAACTGAGTAATGTTATGCTAAAACAAAATACCTAAGAACCACATGAAAGTTAAATTTAAATGTTATTTGCATGCAAAATGGAAAATTTCTTAGATGCTTTTAGAAACACTTTCATAGTCTGCTATTCTAAATACCAAATGATAAACGGAGTGAAAAGAACTACAAATGAATTATAGGTAGATGATACGTGACTTATATGTAAATTACATGTAAGATCATTATGCCTTTGACACCTGGCAAGCTTTACTCAATAATAGTATTTTCATTTATAATCAGTCAATTTAGAGAAAAGAATTCAACCATTTTAGATCTACTTTGAAAAAGTTTTTTTTTACATCACAAAATCTACAACTACAATCAATATATTAATAATATTCTACAAAAAAGAAGTATGGGTAAAGAAAAATGTAAACTTACAATGTCAAATTATCATAGATAAAGCTTTCTATAACTAAATTATAAAATGTAAGATACAAAACTAAAACAAAAAATCAAATTTAAAAATAGATCATAACTTGTGCTATGGAAGAGGGGAGAGGAGAAAAAACTTTTCATAATACACCCATTCCTAGAGTACAAAATTGTTCAAACTTCAAATCCTGGTGCCAACAGTTTCCTTTAGCCTTCTCAGCACATCCTCACATCCTGAAGCTTGAACATAAGCTTTCAGGGCTGAGTAAAGCCTTTGGGAGGCTTGCCACCTCGGGTTTCACTGTGGATAAGGCTCACTGAACAAATACCAGGCTGAATCATAGCTGACCTTCCCTTAGGAGGAGGGATTTGGCTTAGGATGGGTTTAGGGATTTAAATCCTGTGTTTGCTTGCCCAACCCTCACACTGTTGTGCCAGAGGCCCCTTACATTTCTGCTACACTGCAAATGTTTCATTGATATCACTTGTCTTACAGAACATATACATTCCAGAAAATGTTCACTAATATTTCACAAATATATCCTTCTATCTTATATTAAATAAGAAACATGGTCCCACGAGAGTATATTTGGTTGGGCTAGGTATAAAAAATGCTAGCTATTTAGTCATTCAACAACTCAGTAATTTAGTACAAAGCACTTTGAACAAAGCAACATAAAGATGAAGTTCTTGGTCACAAGCAATAGAAACTGACTGGCTAATTTTAGCAGGAAAGGAATTTATTGGCAGACTATCAAATAGCTCATAGAATCAACAGGAAGACTGAAAAACCAGGCTGAAACACAGACAGGAACCAAGGGCAAACAGGCAGTAGGAACCACAAGGTCACATCCAAGTTTGGGTAGGATACTTCAGCTCAACCTACCATAGATAAAGCTACTGTTAGACACCATGCAGAAACCACTGTCTGCTAGGAAAATAGTTTAACCATCTTTTATCCATTTAAATGATTCACTTCAGGTTCAAACCCCCAAATCTGATTGGTTAAACCCAAATTTCATGCTCGTGCCCCTCATTGCTGGGGTTGGGAAGAGGGGATATCTTTTGAAAATGGGTTTAGGATCCTAATATCCATTAAGGGGCCTCCCTGGTGGCACAAGGGATTAAGTCTCAGCACAATGAAGCTATCTTAGCCACTGTAGCCCACATTCGATCCCTGGCCAGGGAGCATCATAGATGGTGCAGCAGACCTCTCCTGCCTCGCCTGCTGTTCCCCTCAACAGTGTATTTCAGTAGATCCACCTGTTCTGCTCCCCACTCTGTCTCTGGTGAATCCTCTCACCCCCCCCCCTCACCTCTGGTCTGCACCGCAGTTCTTGTATGCATAAATAAATAAATCTTTAAAAAAAAAATCCATTAAGATTCCCATAATGGGAAATTTACCTCAAGGAAGGAGTTTAGTTGTTCAGTGACTAAACAAATACTAAATGTCCACTTTGGTCTACAACTTTAACTATCCAATATATACTCTTTCCTCCTTTCTTCCCCAAAAAGAAGCTACTGTCATCACTGCTGTAATTTGTCAGTATGCCATATTTTGTATTTTATAAAGTTTCTCCTACTCTAGTGTTTCCAGGTTTCCCTTGTCTTCACCTTTGACTGTCTAAAGTTATTTACCTAGTGGGGCAATCCTGCTTGTGTAAGATTGTAGACATCTTTACCCTTAAATAAAATGACATCCCAAGGAAGTTGGTAATTCATTCCCTCCTTTGACTCCATTATATAGAGCACTCTTATTTTCCCTTGATAATCAAAATCAGTCACCCCAGTTAAGATTATAATCTCCTTTTTGGCCAATTTACCCAGTGAGGAGAGTTCACAATGGATACTATAATCTTGGATGCAGAAATTGTAACCCAATCTTACAAGATTTTTTTCTCCCAATTGGAATTGTAACTGAAAATAGACTTAGTGTTCTAGACAAACTTACTTCTTCGGAAAATGGAATATTTCATAAGATGAAATTCTTAGGCATTAGCACATCCCTTACTTTTTTTTTTCTCTGTAATGTGATTTCCTTTCTCAGAAGCAAATAAGAACCTGACAATTTATAAGACATCCAGTAAGTCCACAATAACTGTGCTGGCAGAATTATGGTGGGAAATAAAGGCTAATTTAGGATCAGTGTCTATTGAAATGAGGAAATCAGTGCTTCCTCAGTTGTAGAAATACAACATAATCATCTTGCTAACAAGTGGCCTACTGGACCACTCTTCCCTCATCACTACATTATGGTGCTCTGTTGGTGGGTTTAGGATTGACAGCTGTTGCTGACAAATGGGACATTCACTATTGTCATAATTAGATTAGCCTTTATGAGAGGAATTCTGTTGTACAACCAAGCCATCACGTCCATCTCTACTATTAAGAAGCTGTTTAGCTGACACTAAGGTGACTGAGGAAGGAGGTCATCTGCTATCCTTAGAATAAGTCATCTTGTCCACCTTCTGCAGTAGGGTCACCCAAAGGTGATCATCATTTGAGGAACACATAATATTAAAATATGAGCCCAGGCCAAGAGATAGGCCCTTGAATTTCTTTCTCAAACCTTGTTTATAATCATACAAATCTCTGACCAAACAATAAACCATGAATCAAGATAGCCGGGCTCACATGCTTTTTAAAAAATAAGCTGTTAACTTTCCTCCCATTGAGAGGTAGGGTCTGTGTTCCTCCCTTCTCTTGTATCTAAACTATGGGGAAAATAAAACTATATATTTTCTAAGGTTGGATCATGGAAGGTAAGACAGCTTCAACTTTTTGGGAACGTTCATCCTTAGAACTTGGTCACCACATTTGATAAAATCCAACTGCATGAAAATATCGTATATAGGTTTCTGGCCGAAAGTTAAGTCTAAAACTATTGGGATTAAATATATGTGACCTTGTTAGGCAATTATTTCTTGAATACAACACCAAAAGTATGACACTTTCTCTGAAAAACAAAAGTACTCCATTAAAATTTAAAACTTCTGCTCTGCCAAGGATATTGCTAAGAAAATGAGGGGCAAGTACCACAGATTGGTAGAAAACATTTTCAAAACACATATGTGTTGAATGACATAAATACCGAATATATTAATAACTCTTACAACTGAAAAACAAGAAGGCAATGTAACATACTTTTTTTAATGGGTAAAAGATTTCAACACTTTACCAAAAAAGATAAACAAATGGCCAATAAGTGTATGTTTATGAAAAAATTCTCAATGCATTTGATCTCTGATTCACTGATTTATAAATATGTAAATAAATATATTTATGTTGCATTTGGATAGTCAGTTATTTATGGAAAATGTTATCCTTGAACATTTGAATTATCTTGGCTAATTATCTTTGCTAAATGACTCTGTGTGTGTGTGCATGTGTGTGTAGAGAGAGAGAGAGAGGGAGGGAGAAAGAGACTGATTTGTCTATTTTTACACAAATCTCACACTTTATTAATTACTATAGCTTTATAGTCACTATAGAAATTAGATGGGTTAAGTATTCCAACTTTGTTACTCTTGTTCAAAATTGTTTTAGCTATTTTAAATCCTTTGAATTTCTATCCATGTTTTAGAAACCACCTGTTAATTTCTACCCAAAAAAGTACCAGAAATTTTATAAGGCAAGCATTAAATATATAAATCATTTGGAGAGACTTTTGATATCTTAAAAGTATTGTCTACTATCTATGAACTTAGTATATGTTTACATTTTTTGGTTCATTAATTTCATCTGTATTTCTAGTTGTCAGTATGTAAGTCATACATATCTTATGTTAAATTTATACCTAATTATTCAGGATTTTTTAAAAATGTTATTTTAAAAGCATAATTAACTTTCCTACAATTCATGGATATGTTGTGTCACTGTATCTCTTTTTTATCTTTTGTGCTTTTGTTTGAAATTTTTATTGACATATCTTTGGTGTTACTGATTTCTTTCCTCTACATTATCCAGTCTGCTAATAAGCCCATTTTAAAGAGTTCTTTCTGATTTTTAATTCTGTCATTCCTTTTTGACTCTTTAAAGGAAATTGTTTCCACCCCTGTGCTGAAGTACCCTGCTGTTCATGACTGTATCATACCTGTGCATTCTCTAACTCATTATTCATAATTATTTTAAACTGCTGACATCTAGGTTATCATTAGGTCTTATTCTATTGACTGTTTTATCTTCTGAAGATGAGTCATTTTCTTACTTTCTTGTATATGTCCTACGTTTTGCTTGAATATATCAGTGTATGAAAAAGAACAGTAGAAATTGAAGCAAATTATATTTATGAACCCAGATAGACACGTCTCTTTGTTCTCAGGTCAATGACATGTGGGATTGAGTCTATCTAGGCAGGGATGGTGTCCATCTAGACAGGAGTTAAGCTGGGTTTCTGATTACCCACCATTTAGTTTCATTGCACTACAAATTTCAAACTCCTCCAGTGGGAAATTGCTGCTTTATATGGTTAATGTGAGGCCTGGGGTACTGGCAGGTTTTTCTTAGAATATCTGCTATACTCTGAGCTTTCAACAGACTCAGATTCCATTCCTGCACTGTGGAGGAACTCCATTTGCAATGTTGCCTTTATCCCAGTGATGGTGTCTCCTGACTATTACTTGGTGCTCATAATGGAGGTAGGTAGTCCTTAGTTCTCTTTTTCCAGCTTTTGTCTTAGATGACTCTTGAAAACCTGAGTTTCAGGAGTAGAATTTTCTTAGCATTTCTCCTTTCTCCCTTAAGAGTGTCAGACAACCTTTCCCTTCTCCTCAGAACAGAGTCAAGAATGACTATAGCAAGTAAACAGCCATAGACAATAAGTAAATCAATGGTTATGGCAATATTCCAATAAAATTTTATTTGCAAAAATGAGAAAAAACCTGATCTGACTGGTAGACTATAGTTTAGTTCACTAGTTTAAAATGCAAGGGGGCTTCCTACCTTTTCCCCCATGTAATAACCCAACTCTCCTCTGTATCATTTAGGAGGTCCTGGACATGAGGAAGTGTCATGTTCCTTCCTCAGTGACAATAGATTTCTTCTTTTTATCAGTGAAGTATCCTGGGCAAACAGATTTTGCTTCCTATCAAGTAAATGTCTAGAGTGTAGGCAGATTTCATTTCTGCCACTTCCCCCTTGTACTCATGCCAGGTCAGAGGATGGATGATTTTCTCCAGGTATTTCTACCCTCCCTCAAGTATGGGCAGTACTTACATACTCTTTGCACCTCTTTAAGGGACTGTTTTATGTCCCCTGGTTTCTTGTGTTTTTTACTTATAGTCTTTCTTGTGTTCTCTCAGAGTAGACTTATGAGATATAGCTGACCAGTAGGTGCAGATTATTCTAATGTCTAGCACTTTCAGGGATTTTAAACATTGGCCTTTAACAGTTTTTTTAAAATTTCATTTTGTCATTACCCACTTTTATGATTTGCACTTCTTCTCATATTCTGCCAAAGATCCTGCCAAAGATTAAACAGCTTGTGTGTCTCATCTCTCATTAGAGGGGTTCATCACATTTTGTAATTCAGTTCATCTGATTGTCTTAAAATCTTGTGGCTCCAAAAATTGTGATTTTATAAAGTATCTCACTTTTGGTTATTATACTAGAAATAATATTCTCCTGTGACTTTGTCCTCCTAAACCACATATATTCGAATGATGATAGATAGATAGACAGATCGATAATGTTTCAGGCACACATACGTATGTACATATACATATATGTAAATGGAATAGAAAAAGATAAAATAGAAATATAAAGGCGTATCTAATTCATATTAAGGATTTGTTAAATAATAGTTGTCTTGGTAACACAAAATTCTGTCTGTGTATACATGTAATGAGTCATTCGGTAAAATCCATTTTTATTGTGGGTGTTAGTTAAAACACTACCAGAATGGTACCTTTCTCCTCTTTGTGTGTCAGCTGAACCCCCTTACATTTTACATACTCCACGAACACATTGTACTTCCTTATTTTACTACTTACCATTGATGCAGTTTAGATCATTTTCCTGCTCTCAGAGTACAGGCATGGGAAGAATGAAAGAAAACTGGGAGACCAAGAACAACAAAGTAGGGATGGTGTACCAGATAATAGTAGCATTATTTCCTGCCTCCACTCTTAGAAATTAATGTGTTCTCCGTAGAAACCACTGGTACTGATTCTAATTTTAAGATAATATTAGGGTACTCTATATAATCATCAATATAGGGGAAAGAGGATTATAATGATATTTCTAGCAGTGAAAAGGCCAATTTTTTAAAAGCACTTTTTTTCCCTTGGTGACAAAGATTTAATAATGATCCATAGTAGAAAGACCAGCCTAAATGACACAATAAAGAGTACAAAAAGATACTGATGCTAGTCTAGCACTATGTTGGAATTTCAAAGACAAATCAGACAGAATCCTTGCTCTCCCAGAGTTTGGAGTATAGCAGTGACACCAATTTAATAGGCCATTGGAATGTAGTGGGGACAGTACTGTAATACAACTATATGCAGAATCCAATGAAGCATGTAGTTAGAAGGACCCAAGTCTCAAGTATGGGGGAGGGGGTGGTGGGGTGGCAGGAAAGACTCACTGGAGGATGTGAGGACATGACAACCTGAGACATCTTCTGAAGGATGAGTAGGAGTTTGTTTCTGTCTTGTGAGCATGTTTTATAATCAAGAGCAATAAATCACTCAGACAGAAGTTATGTTACAGTTTTGTTTAGAAAAGTTTAGAAAAGTTCTAATAGCATCCTTATTTTCACCTATCATAACACTTACCAGCCTGTACCGTAATTACCTGCACTCTTGTCTATCTCTCCCCTAACCTTTACATTTTGTAGTGATAGGGACCATGTGAGTTCTGGTCTTTCCTGTATTCTCCAAATCTAATACAGAGCCTGGTGCAGGGTGATAAAAAAATGTTTGCTGCAGGGAAGAACATCATTAAAACATTTTACATATGAACATAGAAGTAACTGCTAGAGAAACAATCTAAGCAATTAGTTAAAATGCTGTTAAGCTTTAGAGACAGTTTATATACAACTTACTTTGACTAATTATGATAGTAAAATCATAAAATTAGGATTATATCTTTGATCTACTGTAAAAGATTCAAAGATTCAACTACTACTTACAAAATAGAAATTCAAAGAAAATTAAGAGTAATTGATTTCTTATCTTTTTATATAAAATATAAGGATTAACTTGCAAGCTCTTTACTTTCCATTAAGTTAAATGGTAAGGACCCAGGTGTGTAAAGGGAATCACTACATTGCAACATGATAAGGAGAAAAAGAAATGAAAGGGAATCTAATATCCCTGTTTTAGCTGGGGAAGCAGTAAACTTCAGCTTGAGGGGTAATGCTTTATGATGCATGGAAACTTACCCTCGGCACATGAAAAACAACATCCCACTCTATAAAAAACATTGGCATTTGCGATAAATTAAATCCTAAATAGATGATAGCAGTAGTTTTCCAATGTTAGGTTGCATCAGAATTACCTGAAAAATTGTTAAAACAGATTTCTGGGCTCAATCTTTAGAGTTTCTGATTCAGTGAATTTAGGATGAAGCTAAGAACTTGTATCACTCACAAGTTCCCTAGTATGCTGCCTTTTGGAGGCTATGCATTAAGAACTACAGCAATCCCTTACCTTAGTGATTTCTCTTATTGTATCCTTCTACTTTTCTTTGAAGTTTAAACACCTCTTGTCATCTTAGAAAATTCAAGATTTTCTCTTACAGGCTTTTCTAGTTGAGAGTCCCTTAGAAATGCTGAAATACTTGTAAAGACCATTGCAATAAGCATTATTTTTTAAATTTACTCCCTTGATAATAGGAATTGAAGGTTAAAGTTCAGAGTATGGTGTTATTAGTCAAGATTCTCCAGAAATAAGAACCAATAGGATCAATCTATCAATCTGTCTATCTACATGTAGAGATTTATTATAAGGACCCAGCTCATAGATTATGGATTGAAAAGTCCCAATATCTACTGCCTGAAAGTTGGAAACCCAGGAAAGGCAATGATTTAATTTGAGTCTAAGTTTGAAGGCCTGAGATGTTCTGCTCCCCTCACTGTCTCTGGTGAGCCCTCTCACCACCCGACACCTCTGGCCTGCACCCCAGCTTGTATGCAAAAATTAAAATAAATAAATAAAAAAAAAAAACCCAACAAGTTTGAAGGCCTGAGAATCAAGGACGCTAATCATGTAAATCCTAGACCAAGGACAGAAAAACCTTAGCTCAAGCAGACAAGCAAAAAACAAAGGGAGTGAATTACTCCTTCCTCTATCAATTCAAGTTATATTCATGATCTCAACAGATGGGATAATGTCTACCCACACTGGAGAGGGTGATCTACTTAATTGAATCTACTAGTCCAAATACTAAACTCATCTAGAAAGATCCTGGAAGAATAACCAGAAATAATGTTTCATTGGGGCACCCCTTGTCTAAATTGACAAATAGGATTTACCATCACAATAATAAAATGTTAAAATCAAGATCTAGGATTTCCTTTTCTGGAAATCTAACAGTTGAAATAACCTAAGAACTGTTGTAAAGAGAAATGCTAGGCCCAAAATGGAGTCACTTGGTGCTAAGGCCACCAATATGTAATATTTAATCTAAATGCAGTTACGTTCCTCCACCCTGACCCCCTGCCAAGAATGTAGTCTTCGACAGTCAATATGTAATTTTCTGACCAGCACACCCATGAGGTAATTCTTCCCATTCTTCAAAGGAAGATGAGGTAATCTGCCATAGAAATCCCTTCCATTCCCCATAGGCAGGTCACCTAAACCTGAAATAATACATTATTTTTTTTTTACACTTATCATACCATGAATTCACAGGACATGGGTTCCAGCAGCTCAGATTTTTTTCTATTGGTTCTCACAAAGTATGCTTCTCTGGGTGGATTAGTCTGGTGCTTCAGTTGAACCCAAGTATTTTTATCTTTAGCTTCCTTTTTTGAAATAATCTTTTGTTAATGACTTCCCTGTGTTGTTTTTAATAACCTTGCCCTTCTATAGCTTTGTGGAACACCTTTCTACTTGGTGGATAGGATGTTACCTGACTCATTAATCACTTAATAAAGTCAATTAGATCTTTGAATTTACTCAGTAGGATATTTAACAACCTACTACTAGAAAAAAAAATTAAAATACTGGGAAAATATTACTTTAAATCCATAACTGAGAGGCAGTATTTCTTAATGATTAAAACCCAGAATTTGAAATCACAATGCCTGAATATGAATCCCAGGCCTGCCACTTAATAGCTGTGTGACTACAGGCAAGTTAATTATCTATGTCTCAGCTTCCTGATATGTAAAGTTGGAAAAATATTATTACATACTATATAGATTGTTATGTGAGGATAAAATGTAAGATAATTAGAACAATATGCTTTGTCTATTATATATGTTCTATAGAAGTACTAGTTCTTGTTGCTGTTGCTATTTTCATTATATTGCTTTTTGTGAAAAAATATGGGAATATAGGTTTTCAAACTAAAACAGAACAGAAAAACAGAGCAGGCACCATGGTTTGCTTTAACAGTATGAGGACCTCAGTGTTTATGCCTATGCAGAAAGATCTGCCTAAAGCTATATCCCCAATAAAAGATTCAAAAATTTTTTCACTTACCAAATAAAAGAGTGTGTTTGTTTTGGGCTAAGTTCTAGGCAGAAGAGTCAACCTCAAAAATCTATAGCCACAAGGCTTTAATTTTGACTATGGGATAGGAGAAATCTTGAAGAGATAACAAATGTGAATTTTTTAGAGTGGATGAATATGAGCTTTAAGTATAATAGAGTAAGAATTTAAAGATTTATAGATCACAGATCTCAAGAAAGATACATAAAAGTAAACATAGCCAGAAATGTCATAGTGGAATTGCAGAAAAATCAAAGCAAAGGGTAATACTTCAGAGTTACCATATAAAATAAACACATTATCTACAAAGGAATAAATGTATCCTGGCAAGAAATAAAATGAACATTATACAGAAGTCAAATATAATATTAATTTAAAGGCTCAAGATGAAAAATTGTCACCAAGAATTCTATACCCAGCTAAGAATTATGTGCTAGTTACAGAACACTTCTACTCTCTGCCAGAAAAGGAAGCAGTGTCCCTGCCTGTGACTCAGCCTCATGCTGCATCCTTTCATATCCCAGACCAGGTTTGCCTCTTAATCAGAGAGTGAGAGAAGGGAATGTGTACCTGCTTACTGCCTTTGCCAGGTATTATTACTGGTGCTCACCTTCAGCCTTTTTGTTCAACAAAGGGAAATCCACAGTAACCAAAGACGAAGAAAGAGCTGAAAGAGTGCAAAGAAATGTCACTGGCTATTCTGAAGGATATGCCAATAAAAGGATCCTCAACTTCAGGATTATGACAATGTAGGAGACAGAAGAAATTTTGAACCCATAAATGGAGAATCAGAATTGAGGCCTTTACAAATTTTAAGGAAGATTTTAAAAAGACTACAATGAGAGGATGAAAGAGAAAAATCTCTGCTGGAAAAAAAAATAACATTAAAGGAATGTTGTCTTTCACAGACCTTGTAGGTGAAGGAGAAAACACATTTATCTGGTGAACTCATAAGCACAAACCTGCCCACACATGGTTGGTATTCATATTAATTTGTGTGGTCTAGCATAATTTGTGCCAAAAGCTTCTGGCTCAGTGATGCCTCAGGGCAACTGGCAGAAACAAAAGAAAATCCTCACTAGAAAAATGCACCTTCTGTCAGGTTTCGTCATACTGAATTCTACCACAAAAAATATAAATGTGTCAGAGATAGAAAGTGAGAGAGTGAGCGAGAGAGAATATATATTTTAATCAATGTAAGTTAAAAGCTCTTTTGATGAGATTATGGAATTTTGTTATCCAAGCAGTTTAACATATTAGTCCTAAAATTGAGTTTCTTTCAGAATTCAATATTTTCCAGCCTACTAACTCAGATATACATTCCTGAAATTTCTTGTTCTACATTTTGAAAAGGTATTATATGATATCCAGTGAACTCCGTCATTTGTGACAGTGTTTGACATTCTAAAAGTTCAGGTCATTTGATCTAAGTTAAATTTTAATGAAATTATACAACTCCCTGGATCTTGAATTGTATATTTACC
Source organism: Scalopus aquaticus (assembly GCA_004024925.1). Taxonomy (NCBI): domain Eukaryota; kingdom Metazoa; phylum Chordata; class Mammalia; order Eulipotyphla; family Talpidae; genus Scalopus; species Scalopus aquaticus. The sequence continues at coordinate 29,125 of PVIJ01000378.1, read as the reverse complement.
AAGTCATATATAGCCAATTCTCCCAAAATTCCTCTTTTGTTCACAATCATAACCTTCTTTATGTTTCCTCAACAACTATCAACCTTGAACAAAAATTATCATTACTTAAAAATATATATGTATTGGTACCTGGCACAGTATGAATTACGTGATGGAATAATTAATCTGTGTGATTAGAGAGCAAGGAGGGAGGAGAAATTCAGAGTGAGGGTATAAGTAGAGAGGTTGATATTCTGGGTAACAAGCATTAGTTTAGATCCTAAAATGTTTTGGAACTGTAAAGCAAATGTCCCCAACCCTCACCTATGTGCATCAGTTATTTTCATAACTGTAGGACTTGAGCACCTTGTCAATCACTTCCTGTACCTCAGGTCATTCTGAGAGTCCCTGAGAATGGTTCAGATATAATCAAGAATCTGTGCTCTGATACCTTTACACCCAGTCTCCTCAGTATACCATTGAGTTTGCAAATTTCTGTGGGCCTGACAGGGTACTTCCTCTGATCCTCAGGAAGGAGGCTGGACGATCAGATATCTTATTGTCCCCTTCATCTCTTCATTGCTTCAGTCCCTGGCCCTAAACTCAAAAAAGATCTCCTTTACCCTTCATTCATATCACTTGGTAAACTGAGGCATGCATTTCAGTTTAGGCTCAACTGGGATATCTAGCTGCAAAATATTTTTTATTCAAATAAAATCACCTATGGAGTACCTATTAAGTGAGGATGCTATGCTACGAGCCTTGGCGACACAACAAGGAATTAGAAGCAGCTACTTGAGATTGACATCTTTTCACCTGAAACAGATGGCCAAGGAGTCCAGTTATAATATTTTCTTTTAAAAAATCTCATCAAAACTTATAACAACCTTGCTACTCAGTGAAATTTCAAACTCTGGACTAAGACAATAGGAAGTTAAGTCAAATAAAGAAAAGCCTGAATTGCTCCTAAAGGTTAATGAATGATGGTGAGGTTTATTATTCAGCATGATGAATAAAAACCCAAAGCAGTTTAAATTCGTGCCTGTTCATGAGACGCCATCATCTCCTGGTACCTAAGCAAAAGTTATTAGATACTTTTGAAAGCTTCATTAATTCCTTCAAAAAGTTCCTGTCTTGAAGCAGTCAATGACCAGGGTTGGAATAACATGTCTCCCCTAATGAGCATAGCTATTCACCTTATCCAGTGATGGCAGATGACAAGAAGTCTGCATCACTGTAGACAAATAAACGATTCATATTAGAAAAAACACCTGACCAACTGATTGTCAAGAGGAACTTAAGTCTTAATACTTACTACCACAGGGAGAAAAAGCATAGCAGTCAGAGCTTCCTACTAAATGGAAATGTATACCAGATGGATACATTTAACATGACAAGAAGAAAAAAAAAGAAAGAAGAAAAACATCTACACCCTAGATTTCTCATCCAGCTCTGAAACTGTGGTATCTATATCCAGATATAGATATTTTATACTTTTGCTGTCCAACACAGAAGCCACTAACCACACATGACTGTTGAGCAGTGAAAAGGTCACTAGTCCAAATGAAGATGTGCTGTAAGTATAAAATTTACACCACATTTTAAATACTTATTAAAAATGAAAAGATCTTATCAATATTTTTAATAAGATCACATGTTGAAATTAGATTGTTTTAGGTATTTTGGGTTAAGCAAAATATATTAAAACATAATTTTACTTTTTTTTTTTAATGTGTCTGCTAGGGAGCTTTAAATTACATTTACAGCTTGCTTTGTCATTCTGTTGGATAGCACTGCCTTAGATATCACTGTGTTTGCAGAGAAAACCCTGAACTGGCTCTCTAGTGTTTAGACAAAATGCCCACTAATACCACCTCCAACAGGGGTATTCTCATAAGCAAATGTCACTGTGCTCAGTGTTCCATGGGGCAGATAAATAGTGACTTGCACCATAAATAAAGTCCATATTCTATCATGGCACTGAATTCAAAAGGAGGTTCACCATGAAGATACTTACAAAACAAGACCACTTAAAATAGTTTTATAACTACCAAAACCAGATTTTTTCATACTGCATCTTCTGCTACATGGGTTAGTATAAACAGTCAAATCAGATCAATTCTAGAAATGACTCAAATAAGGTCCTATGACCACTAAGAACTGCTATTATTTGACCTAACTTGAAAGGAAAATCTCCCAGAAATGAATATATTTGTGGATTCCTAGAGTTGGAAGACTGAACAACAAAGTCAGTGGCTCTGAAAACACCCTTGTTATTGACTGAATTACTGGCTACCCTCTAGTGAGGCTCCCCCACATTCATAGGTTGAAGCCCTCACCCTCATGTGGCTGTATTTGAAGATAAGGCTTTTTTTTAAGCCAAGTTTTTTGGGTTTTTTTGAAAGATTTATTTATTTATGCATACAAGCTGGGGTGCAGGCCAGAGGCGCGGGGTGGTAAGGGGATTCATCAGAGACAGAGTGAGGAGCAGCACAGGCTGATTGACTGAAGTACACTGCTGAGGGGAGCAGGCGAGGCAAGAGAGGTCTGCTGTGCCATGTGGGAAGCTCCCTGGCTGGGTATCAAACTCATGCAGCAGCAGCTCTGGATAGCTTCACAGTGCTGTGCCCAACCCATTGCGCCACCAGTGAGGCCCAGATAAGGCTTTTAAAGAGGTAAATAAGGTTAAATGAGGTCACAAGGAAGGGACCATAACCTGGTAGGTCCTTTCAAGAAAAGAAGAGTCACAGAACCAGCTGTCCTCCCTCTCTCTGACCCAAGTGAGCACAGAGGATCATTGAACACACAGAGGATGTAGCCAGGCAGTGGCAGTCTGTAAGCCAGGGAGTAAGCCCTCACCAGAAACCAAATTTGCTGGCACCTTGATCATGGACTTCAAGCCTCCAGGAATGGGAGGAAAGAAATGCCCATTGTTTAAGCTGGCCTGTGATATTTTATATGACAGTATGCACAGAAAACCCATAAAGGAGATTCTCGAGAGTTTATAAAACCACTTCAGTGAGTTTTTAACCACCTTTAAAATCTCTAGAGCTGGTGAGCTTGGTATGATACCAACCACATATATGATATCACAAAATGGAGACTATGTCCTGATATTGAAACCGTGGCAGACTACTGAAGAAGTCAGTTACACAATCACAAATTCAAGAGGATATAATTTGAAAATTTCAAATTGTGCAAAAATTGCTAAGATACCTATACATTCTACAGGACCTTTCTAAACTTTTTCATGCTGAGAAAATAACTCAGAAGTTTCAAGAGAAGCATAAAACCTCAACTATGCATATCATTCTAATGAATACCAAAGAGATTTTTATCTTGTACTTTCATCTTGTATTCAAACTAACCCTTAATTTAATACATTTTCATCTAAGCAGTTCTCATTAAGAAGAATATGCTCTAAAATCAGACCATTATCTATACTAAATTAATGCAGTAAAGCACGATTTTAATTCTAGACAGGTGAGCATCGAACTTTTCTGGCATTAAGAATCATGAGTGGGGCTTGTTAAAAATGCAATTCCTATTCCTTGGGGGTTTTGATAAGGTGGTATTTGGGGTGGGGCCCAGACCTTTAAATTTAAAATACATCCTATGGGATCCTGACATAGGAATTTCCTAGACCACACCATGAGAAACACTATTCTAAGTTTCTTGCAAATTTGAAGAACAATTTCTCCTAAATTTACATGGAAACATACTTAATGTTATCCAAATGCTTACCATGAGTATAATTATACTTTGAAATGTATGTGGGCCCTCATTTTTGGCTCCAATTATATCCTTAACAATGGCAATTTAATGAAAAGTTTATGTGTGTTAACTTCATTTACTGTTTCACACACAATGTGCTAAAAATCATGTCAACACTCCATCTGAAGGGGCATTTTTTTAAAAAGGTGTAAAGAACATTTGCTTTCCACAGTAAGTTTTGATGTAAAATGAAAGGAAAAGGGAAATGTAGTCATTCATATAAAACATATAATATTGGGGACAATAATAGTTTAATGTATTAACTTAAGCAACAAATATGTGTATGTGATATTGTGCTACCATTCTCAGAGAGAGAGCTGTCCTCAGGAGACTTATAGTCTATGAGAAGAGAAAAGGCACAGGCACAGATGACTGACACAGCAGATAAGTGATATGCCATAGGAAATATAAACTGAATGCTGTGGGGATAAGAGGAGGGAACATTCTTTATGATTGCAGCATAAGCCGAATGAGGGGAAAGGCAGAAGATGAAGCAAGAAAGGTAAGGCAGGTCCAGATCCTGAAGAGTCTTTTATGCTAAACTAAGGAGTGTAGTATTTATCCTGAGAGCTATGGAGTGTTATTGATTTGCAGGAGAGAGGAGACGTGTATTCATCCCATCAGTAATTACTGAACACTTGCTACATGTCCAGCTCAGAGTGAAACTGCCGACCAGTCTCCTGTGTAGCTTTAAACCCTTTCCAAAAACATTTCCTACCCAGATCTACACAACTAGAATCTCTAGAGCTGGTGAGCAGTACTGGATTACTGAAATCTCTCCCAGTGACACTGATAAGCGCCAAAGTTAGGAACCCCCATTGAAGATATATGTGATATATATGAAAAATTCTTATCCCTAAAGTGTCTTCACAGGGAGCCTTTGGGCAAAGGAATTCAGCTAGTGATAAAATTAACTCGTGAATGTTGCAGAAATGAACAGCAAAAGAGGCAGCAAAAAAAAGTTGAACAGGTGTGGAGGGGAGTCAGTTAGTTGAGTTGCTAAATATCTCAACAAGGTAAAGATTCTCTGAGAAAGTACTTTAGGAAATTATTTTGTTTGTGATGTCCAGAAAAGATTAGAGAAGAAACTGGAGGCAGAGAAACCAAGAACTGAACACAGCAACCCATGCATAGGATTATGGCAGATGGTGAGGTGATGACTGAAAGGATGGAGAAAAGTGGATGGAACTTGAGTGACAGCATTTGAAAACAGCCACATGGCTTATAATGTGTGTCACTAGTGAGAAAGGAAAGAAATAAGTGGGAGAAGGGAAGGAGGTAGTACAGAAAGAAAGTAGACGAGATGATGAAACTTAAGATTGTAAGAAAATATGACTACACCTAGAAATGTAAACTACTAGTAGTTTGTATGGAACCAAGAATATAGTATTTGAAATTGTACTGAAAATGTCATTTTATAGATGGAAAGTTCAAGCATAAAATAAGCTAAGTATCAAATAAAAGTGGCAACATGTTTTGGGACTGAGACTTGAGGTTTATTAATGGTATTATTTTTTATATAAACACCATACCGGCAGTCTTGTTATTATTTTATTTGTGAAGTATTGATACAAACAATTATCATTCTAATACTGTAGCTCTTTTTTTCATTAAAACTCTAAACTTCCCCCTCTGTTCCCCTACCTCTTTTTTGTCAAGGTGTCTCTCCTTGTGTCCATGCTTTCTCCTGAAGCCAATTACCATAAAAGGGGTGGGGGAAGGGCATAAAAAGCCTCTTACCAGGACCTCCAGCCAGGGACAGATGTGCTCACTCTCTGGTGCTTCCTGTGCGCAAAGGACTCTTAAGCTTGAAACTGAAAACTTGACTGAAGACACAGCCATAGACATGTGTGCAGGCTGTGCACTGCTCAGCTCTGAAGTGTGGTTTACCTCTGTAGATTTGCATATTTAATTTCTGGCAGATGGATATCAAATGCTTGCAGGAGGGATGGCACTGAATGGGTCAGCAAAAAAATGCTGAGAGAAATCCTCTTATTTTCAGTGTTTCTCATACCATGGTCTTGGGACTATATACATTAGAATCCTTTGTGAACTTAAAAAATATAGATTTCTGCATCTCACTTCAGGCTACAGAGGTGTGCCTTGGGATCTGATTTTTAACAAATTCTCACCAGACAATTCTCACATTCTATTTAAACACAACTTTTCAATTAATTACTAGGCAGATGACCTCATCTTTCCTTAACCAACTGTTACGGCATTAAGTGTATATATGTATATTTTAAGCCATTTTTTAAAATAAAACAAAAGAGACTATACACTAGTTCATAACTGCCCTTCTGTTTTAGAATAAAAATGTGGGAAAGAAAATATAGATGTAAATGGTGGTAGGTGAAGTTACAGTTTTAATGTCAGATATACAAAGAGGTGCCTCAAAATATGCTGGAAATGCTATATGAGTTGTATTCCTCTCTATCATCTCAAAAGTCAACACTAGGGGTATTTTTCAAGTGTCCCTAACTTGTCCACTATGAATCAATGTTTATATACTCTTACCTAACATATTTATATTTTCAGTCTGCAAAGCCATGTCATAATACAACTTTTGCTTCTAGCCTAATGTGTAAATTTTTACTTACCGTTGTGTGACCTGAGAGGAGCTTTATTGAGCGTAAGAGGCACTCTCAGCCACTGCACCCTGGGATCTGGTGGACGAAGTGGTGTTTACCCTCCCCTTCCCATTGCTTCTTGATTTATAGGCTGTAGTCCGAGCCCCTTGCAGAATGAACCCTAATCTTTTTCATCTGTTCTCATAACAAAAACTTCCATCACCTTTTCGTTATTTCACCTTTTCTTTTAAGGATCATTACTTCTTCTTTTTTAAAATCCATGTTGTCATTTTTAATATTTGGTAACCTGACATGTACACAGTTATACACACACATACACACCCAATGTTTTCATATAGGCATAAGAATATGCATATATTATTTCTAATATAACTTCTCATCTTAAAATTGCTTTCTTAACTATTGAGCTGTCAGAGGCCTCAGAGGCATCCCAGATATGGAAATATCAGATACTGATATTTGATAAAAATGGAAGATTAACAAAGTAGAAGAGCCAAGATAAACTGAATAACACCAGCCAATTGTTTTCCCCTGAGCAACACTTTCCATCTTACCTCAACTCATCTTCAGCTGCTTGGCTTCCATCCAAGTTCAGAATTTGGTGAGAAACATCTACACTGTAGGGACCTGGTGAAAGGGAAGAGTGTAACAGAGCATCATCTAGACAACGATGATACTGCTTCTTCCATATGCCTTATGATTATTTAGATGGTTCAGATCCTGATCTCCACAAGCATTTACCCTGTAGCATGCAGGTATTAATAAGTTTTGCTTTTAGAGGGATGGTAGAGTAATGGCCTAAAGTATAGCACAAAAGTCCCAAATTTAGGTGTTTTGCAGCCTTGCTTTACAGGGATATACAGACTTAGTTTTAATTCATGTTGAAGTCATAGGGGTACTCTTCAAATCAACCTTTGAAATATATTTGAGATTTTGTTTTCAACAGAAAGAGAAACAAAAGAAAATATAAATAAATGGAACTATATCAAACTAAAAAGCTCTGCACAATGGGAAAAAAATCATTAAAATGAAAAGGCAGCCTACTAAATGAGAGAAGATATATCAAACACGAGGCTATCATCCAAAATACATAAACTCATACAACTCAAAAAAATATATACAACCGATTAAGAAATGGGTAGAGGATCTAAACAGGTATTTCACCAAAGAAGAATTACAGATGGCCAACAGATCCTTCCTCACTTACTGTTAGGGAAATGCAAATCAATACTATAATGAGATTTCATCTTACACCAGTTAGAACGGCTATTATGAAAATTACTTAATGTATTTGGTAGGAATGTTAGTATAAGGGGAGTTACTTGTTCTGGTTCAGAAATGTGAAGTTTTAGAAATCTCAAGTGGAATGTCAGTAGGTAGTTTAATATATTATGGTAGGGTTTAGGAGCTAGGTAAGAGCTAGAAAGAGTAATTTAGGACTCACTGGTCAAGAGTTGGTAATTAACTCCAGAGCCCTAGATAATGTAGCTGTCAAAAAGAAATGAATAGGGTCCGTGTTCAAATGCAGGTACACTTAGATGGAAAAGGAGATGGCAATCAATGAGAAAGCGCAGCCAGCAAGAGAGGAGTAAGACTTGTAGTGTGTGAGTCTTGGAAGTCAGGAGACAACTATTCCAAAATACAATTTATTGATCAATCTATCCCTTTCCCCATTGATCTAAAATGCCACTTTAATCACATTTTCCCACATATTTACCCAAGTTTATTTCCAGGCGCTTCACTCTACTTGTCTGTTTCTCCCTAAGTGCAAAAAACAGCTGTATTAATCTCTGCCTTCTATTAGGTTACATTTTTCCAAAGTTCCTAGCTTGTTCTCACATACAATTTTTTTCTTAGATTTGCAATAACTTGTCTTATTCCAAACAATCCCAATGGGATGGCATTGTTTACTTGACCATTTGGAGGAATATTAACATCTTCATAACAAAACAGGACATGCTTCTCTTCTATTCGGGTTTTCTTCTACATCCTCAGCAAAGATTTATAGGTGTTTTTTTTTTTTTCCTGGAGGTCTAGCATGCTTGCTCATAAGTTTGTTCTTAGATGCTTTATGGTTCTCATTGCTAACATATATCAACTTCTTTTTATTGCACTCTTTAACTGATTATTGCTGGTTTTATTAGAGTTCTTTGTTTAAACCCACAGACACCAACTCTGACCAAGTGAAGCCAAAAGGGACCTAAATGGAGGCAAATGGGAGAGTATGTTGATTAAAGGGAGATTGAAAAATCAGACTCATAAAACTACTACATTTTATAAGAATGAGGAAAGCATTTTAATTAATAAATTACATAAAATTAATCAAATTTAAAATGTAGTAAAAAGATTTAAAACAGGGATATATTAATATCTTTATTTTATAAGTAACTCCTAAAATTGTAGAATACTATTAACCAAAAGATAAATGTACAAAGAACAAAAATAAACACTGCAAAGTAGAAAAACTACTAACAGATGAATGAAAACTTATTCAGCCTCACTAGTGAGAAAAATGTCATATGAGGTACCAATTTTTCATCTGCCAAATGCATAAAGTTGTATGAGTGTGGGTTGTTACTGTTGTTTTGTAAGAGATTAATTCCAGCAAAGGTGTAGGAAAATTTCATTCTTACCCTTTGCTGCTAAAATGTAAAATGGTGTAAGAAATGTCAAAATCCTCAAAGATGTTTGCAATTATATCCAATCCTTGACTTAGTAGTTATACTTTTAGGGTTCTATTTTCTGAAAGTGATTCTAAATATAGAATAAATTTTATATGCAAAGATGTTTAGTGCAGTATGTACTAAAATAGTAAGATAGTAAAAAATTGGAAGCAGCTCAAATGCAGGAAATGGTTAATTACACTCTAGCACATCCACTTGGTAGAATATTAAATGAACTTTAAGTGAGCTTTGAAAGTGTGAGTTTTATGAAAGCTAAATAATAGCTAGATTTACTAATGTTAATATGTGGAGGGAAAAAACACTCATATGTCTAGAAGAAAATACACTCTAGTGGTTATCTTTATGCCCTGGTCATAGGTGATATGTCTTTCTACTTTTCTGCAATTATTCCAGATTTTCCATAGTGAGTACATTTTGCTTCTATAATGCAAATATAAAAATATTTCCAGTGGAACCTATGTCTTCCTTGAGCTGATTGCACTTTAAATTCTTATTTCCTAAAGACAAGAACTTGAGACATGAGGTTTCCCATCTTTCCTCCTCTCTGCCACTAAATGTCAGTCCCTCTATGCCACCTTGGCTGTTCTCTACCTTTCCAGGGCTAACTCATCTTCTGTGAAATCCTGCTCTGACAGTTTTCCCCAGCCCCCTTCAATCTTTTCCTCTTTGTTGGCTCCCTGCCCTGAAGCTACAATGTACATAGGTCTCATCTTTCTTCAAACAATCGTTAACTTGACCCTGTTGTTTTTAATGCTCACAATCCTTTTTCTCTCTTTTTTTTTTTACTACCTTACTTCCTTACTTTCATAATCATGTCCTTTTCACTCTCACTTCTGTTCAGAACAGATCCTGGACCCCACTAGTAGCCTTTTAGCGTGTACCTGTTAAAATGACAGAGCTAGAAGTTCCTCCTGCACTGGACCAAACCATCTTGTTTTACAGATGCCACACCATATACTGGCTGTGTTTCTTTAGTCTTTACTTTGGTGCTCTCTGAGCATCAGTTTCTTTATTTATAAAATGGGGATATTATTGGAAGTCTACAAAGTTTGTTGTGGGCAATAAAATATGTTACTCAGCACTTATAGCAGTGCCTGGCACATAGAAACACTCAATAGCAGACAATTTTATCCATAAAAATCCACAGATGAGAAACAGTTTCATTGATGTGAGGAGCCTTGCCTAGGGCATGGTCATGCCAAGACCAGAGGCCTTATTCCTCACTTCCAGGTCAGTCCTCTTCTCATCACATTATGCTTCTACTTAAATGTAGTTCTGTGTCCTCTCGTACCTGTTGTGTGTGTGTGTGTGTGTGTGTGTGTGTGTGTGTGTGTGTGTGTGTGTGTGTGATTTGAGATTATTATTTTCTCCTCAACTGATGGCACTACTTCATTCCTCTATATCCTTTGATAAGGAATTTCTCTCCTGCCCCGTACATTTTTTCCCAACATGCAATCCTGGGCTATGCTCCTCTCTGGTTTGCTCTCTCCTCTTAGTCTTATTATATCTACTTTGGCTTCATCTATTTTCTCCCTGTTTAAATTCCTTACCTTGACCAAGATTGTAACTTGGTACAACTCCAGGGGATGCCATTTATCTCCTAGTCCATGTGCATGCCACTCCCTGCAGTTGTGCAGTACATGACCTGTGTGTCTATATGCTGTGACTTTGATGTTGACCTCTCTCCTTGTGTCTGTCCAACACGTCAGACTGCATAGCAGGCATTTTCATGTGGATGCCCATGGTCACCTCTAACTTGTGTGTGAAAAGTGATCATCTCACTCTACCTCACAGACTAGGGTTAATTTTCTCACTTTTCTACCTCCATAAGAAAAGCCCCATTCAATTGATCTCATCCTCAATCCCAGGTTCTGAACACCAGGATCACATCTACCCTCCTAATGCCTTGTCACTCATACCCCACCAGTCTGTCAGGCAATGAGCTCTGTTTCTGAAACCAGCACAAGCTTAGAAGGAATGCTGGTCTCAGTAGCCTGAGCTGAGAGTGGAGTCCTGGTGAAGGTACCCTGCTCTGGGTGGGGTTAGGGGGCCAGTGTAAACTGCAGGGATGATGAGAACCAGAGGTCAGAAGTAGAACAATAGTGTCAGGCATCAAATCCAAGCAGTGAAGGAGATATGTGCAATGAGGTTTGGGATTGATGCTGAAGACATCAGGAACAAGTGAGAAAACAGAGCTTGAGGCTGACTGAACACTGAGGTTGTGGTCTAACCCTGAAAGATCCTGCTTGTGTAGTATGAAGAATCATCCCCAGGAACTTCCTTTATTATTATTTTTTGTTGTTGTTGTTAAAGTGGCTGCCTGTCCCCACTTCCATTATCTTTTTAAAATTATTATTATTAAGGCAATATTGGTTTACAACACTGTGTAAGTTTCAGGTGTAAAGCTTTACCCTTGACAACTGAATATGCTATTCCATGTCCACCACCAACTACCTAGTTACCATCTACCACCAAAGAACTGATCCCCTCTACCTATTCCACACCCAACCCCACCCTCTTCCTCTCTGGTAACCACCATTCTGTTGTCAGAGTCTAAGAGTTTGTTTTGTTCACCTTTCTTGTATACATTTCTATATGTTGAAAATGGTATTATTTTTTCATTTTGCAAAATTATTTTCATTGAGGTGGTATTAGTTTATAATACAGTATAGGCTTCAGGGGTACAGTTTCTCACTTCAGCAACTATATATATCCCAACACACCCAGCACCAAATGTCCAGTCACCATCCACCATTAAGTCAGTCCTCTTCACCTGTTCAGTCCCTTTTCCCCTCTGGTAACCACCATCTTATTGTCAAAGATTTGTTTTTGTTTACTTGCTTTGTTTCTTTTTATTTCACATAAGTGAAATCATACAGTATTTCTCTTTTTCCATCAAACTTATTTCACTTAGCATAATTCTCTCAAGTATACCCATGTTGCTGCAAATAATAACATTTCATATAACTGAGTAGTATTATTCCAGAGTATGTATAGCATGTCTTTATCCATTCACCTGTTGATGGACACTTAGGTCATTTCCATATTTTGAATAGTGCTGCAATGAACATATAGGTATGGATATACATATAATATTTTTAGTGTCTTCATATATATACATATACACATATACATACATATACATGCATACACAGACACACATACATATAAAATAGCCCCTTCCCAAGGGCAGGGGGAAAACTACTTCCATAGAGTAGGTATGATAGTGTGGGGAGAAAGAGGTGAAGCAAAACGGTATTTGTGTGTACTCTCACATTGCCACTTATTCAGTGTTTTCATTCCTGAACCATCAAAATCAATAAACTACAATGTGAAAAGTAGCCATGTCTCTTTAAATCAGATAATGCCATTTGAAGAATCTCTGTAAAAATAACTTTGATTCAATTCAAATAATACTCAAAGTAGTTCCCTAAAGAAATAACTGCACTGCAATTTGGGCATTGATAGCTGTAACACGATTTGAACAGGGCTTCACTTTTTTGTCTTAATAGGATTCCACCCACTGCATCCTTCTGTGTGTTGTTTTGATGATTCTGTCAACTTAGGGTTCTTTGAGTTTGTGTTTTAAGGCATCAACGATGAATGAAAAGAACTCAGCATTGGTTATAGCTTCAAGAAGTCTCCACATAGTTTGAAACCATCCTATATAATTCCATCATACTTGATTAGAACATGAATGGAAACAAAAAAGCTAATCATGACATAGAAGCAACTTCATGTCAAATAATGTCCATGAATGAGCCAAATTAGTTAACTCTGAATTTACTTAGCCTGTTTGAACATCCATAAAGGGGACTTAGCAACAATAGTCTTTCCATATGCCAGGTGAAATCCTCAGAGGGAATAGGCCTCAGTTTAATAATGAAAGAGAAGGGAAAGGGCTGATAATTATTCTGTCTAAACAGTGTTTTGCGGCCTAACATTGATTGTGTCTTGAAATCTCCTTTGGGAATGGAGCAGGCAGATTTTCCTTTGCTTTCACAAACTTCATGCAAATTATTTAAACATTTTTGCAATTATTTTCCTGAAACTGAGTTTTGGCCCAATGCCTAGAAACACTGAAGAGTGACATCACACTGCACCCAGGGATGCAGGTTCCAAAAATTTCTCTGGGGATCCTTACAACTAACTGTCTTGGAGGCCAATTTCCATATCACCATGTAAACATGGGAGTCTATTGGTACTTCTGCCTTTAGAAAGGCTCCAGATAAGGACACCACAAGTAAGCAAATGTTTAAGCAATTTAATTCTAGTTATCTTACTATAACTTGACTGTATGTGCAGTTTCTTTTAATGTTCTTTTTAACTATCTGTGTGAAATATATTTCTGTTGGCACTTTCTTAAATCCTTGATATGTCTGTGGCCCCCCCTCCCCTTTTTAATGCTGACCACAGAAAGATGCCTACTCCCCTTTTTCTATATTCCAGACTTTATAACTGGTTATTCATAAGGATAATTTTATAATTAATGCAGATGACTGGCCTAAAAATGATGACCCTCTTTTGTACTATTACTTCATGCTGAGGACAAAGAGGATACAGGAAAATTACTCCTTGGCCCAGGAAGTTTATTAAAATGCTAAATGAAGGTCTGGCGGTAGCTCAAAGAACTTTAAATAACCTTGTGGTGGAAAACCTCCAAAACCTCTTTTTACCGTCAGCTTAAACTAGGCTGGCTGTGACAAATAGTAAGAAAATAAGTAGTTTCAAGAGTGCAATAACACATCTATTTTTAAAAGGTAGGTCTGTCCAATGGTTGCGGGCAAATGTGACACAGCCTTCTGAAGCATGATGATGATCACTTATTGTACCGCGGTTTTGCAGGGTTCACAGCCAGCCCCACGCGTCAGGCCTGGACGAAGTTGTACAGAAGGAAGTATAATTATGTCGTGGTTGATGCAGTGTTTTCTCTTGTTAGTCAATACAAAGCATGCTATAGCCCATTCTGTGAATAATGTTCTTGTGGCTAAAATTCCACAGAATTAAAACACAAAGTTACATGAAGTACAATGACAATTGCTCCTTCAATGAATCACACACTAGTATGGGTTGGGTGAGGTGGGGTGGGAGGATCTGACTCCGTTGATGGCTTTGACTCTGTGATGCTGTGTTGGGTCCTTTGACTTTCAACAAGTAACTGACTGTATAAAAGATGTGTGTCTCCAGGGCAAAACTGTTGATCCACGTTATCTATAAATTATTACTGGGGCATCTGAAACCCTTCTTAGAATGTTCAGGTAACCCACAGGGATTGGAGAACCAATACACAATGAACAAAAAGAGAAGCTAACTTTTTAATGGTGTTCCAGGGAGAACAAAATTGTTAGATTTTCACCACCTTAGAAGAGATGACAGCAAATGAGAGAAAGAAAAGCTTTCCTTTGAGCCCTCCTATGGAGTATCTCTGCCCTTTCTTTCTGTTCTGACTTTCCAACATGCAGATGCATAACCTCAGTTAAAATAATTTATTTCTCATGGTCTTGTTCCCAACCCCTGATGCTCTCTTCATTGGGGGTGGGGGTGGGGAGAGAGGATCTGAGCTCTACCTGTAGTTACTCTGTCAACCCTTTCCCTACAACCTAGCTCCCCAGACCCAACCTTAGTCAGCAGCAACATAAGGAAATTGAGCCTGGAATTCAATATCCTACTTCCAGTCAGCTAGCAGAGGATGTCTACTTTGGTTCTGATACTTGGATGTGTAAGACCTGTTCCCATGTCTTGTATCTGTAACCCTGCTATGTTTCCTGTCTCTGTTTTGGTAATTCATCTCTTATGAGTCCTTCTAGAACTTAAACCCACCTCATTGCTATTTTTCAGCCCTAGACTACTTCTGAAACTCAGATGAAGGGCTTGGATCTCAATCCCTGATAGCTTCTGGATTCTTCCTGTGTCAGTCATCATACTCTCAAAGCTGGCAGCCCCAAGCTGGTTTACAACTAGGTCAGAAATATTTCCTTTGCTGTTGGACTGGACACATTTTTAGCTCCTGCTGCTGGGCATGTGCACCCATTGCCTTCTCCAGCCTGTAAGCAGAGGTAACTTCTCAACCTGCCCATCCTGCTTCGCTCAGGTTATCTAGGCCATCTCATGTGGTATCCCAAGATAAGAAGGCTAGAACTCAAGAGGCTGATTTCTTTCTGCTAAGTGTCAACTGAAGCCAGAAAAACAGTGCAGGTATCTCTGTACTAAGATCAATTCTGCTCAAATCTTGTTTAGGACAGTTAATATCATGTGTTATTTGCTAATTAAATTGAGATTGTTATTACAGAATCATTGAAAATCTTAAATTTGAAAACAACTTCATGCTTTAGGAAAATGGTCATGATTTAATGTTTGAGGGAAAAGCAGGATACAGAGCTATATAAAGCTGTATGAGCTCATTGTGGCAGACATCATGTGGGATTTTGGCTGCTCAGTATCTAAACTCCCTTCCCAAGTTTGCGGAATTTCCCACCATGTGATTTTTCTTGTGCAGTAAAGGCCTCTTACCTTTACAGAGGTGAGGAATTAAGAGCCTATCACTGCTCTGTGATAGCTGGGCCAGGCATGTAGCCTGGACTTAACCAAATTCCCAGAACCACTTGGACTTGGAATTGGTAACCTATGATGCACAGAAGGAAAGACAGTGGGAACTCCATCCCACCAGTGATGGTAACACAGTTTCTAAGGCATCAGGGCCCTCAGAGCCAGCATCAGTGTCTGGATTGGCAATTGCAGAAGTACCAGCTTTGGTGGAAGGCCTGTATTATAGCAGTATGGGAACCTTATAAGAATATTCCATAGCATTATCTGTCTTCTAGTTCTGGTTTATCAACCTGCCTTTGTCACCTCTACTTCTACTCTTTTCCAAAAATGTTCTCCATGTTTCCCTATGAATTTCCTAACTACCAAATACCATTTCAACAAATTCCTTTGTACTTAAAGAAGTAGCAGCTGTTTCTGTTGCTTGCAACTAAGAATCCTGACTAGTGCACCAATGTTATTTAGGATGCAAAGAGACAATACTTGATGTATGTCAAATGTAATAAAGGTTGTCTTTAGGTATATGTAATCATAATCATTTTAATTTTCTTATGTGCATTTTCTAAAAATCTTAGTAAAATATCACTACCGTAGTAGTCAGAAAAGGAGTAGCTTTTAAAATTTGGGGTTTTCCTTAGATTCTTGATGTTCTCAATTGTTGGAAAACAATTAGCTTCGTTACTCAAGTGGAATACATTTTGCTTCCATCAGAATTTTATCTATCCGGTGATTTGAGCATTGGACTAGACAAATCATTTGAATTGGTTTAGGAGAACCGCCAATATATTTTGTAAGAAAAAAAATTCCTGAGACTAATTCTTACCTCTCAGTTTTGATCTACACATATTATTTATTTGTTTTAGAATTCAATTGTGATATGAACAGGGTCCAAGAAAACTGGACTCATGTTTATGGAACTTTAACACAATCCAAAGCAATAAGGAATTTCTTAGCATTGATGTTTATAAAAGTCTGTATAAGCAAAGGAATGCTGCTCTTATGATTCTTTGTTGATTTATCTTAAACATACATCCCAATAGTTCTGTAAATATTAAGAAGAATAATCTAGAATAGTAAGGTATTGAATTTTTTAGTAATTCATGCAGTTGATCTGAGTGGTTAAGAGTAATGGTTTGAGTAGCATAGAAGAGAATATACAATAGTGGTCTTCCTTAAAAAGAAATACCAACTACCAAGAGAAAACAAAGACTAACACTGTTAGGAAGCAGTAATCTTCTTGTTTCTTCCTGTGAGGACACACTGAGGTTTTCGGTATCCAGCCTTAAACTAGGAGATGGCCTACTTTAGCACATGTTTGTGAGAGATCAAAGTTACATGGAGAAAAGTCTCCTACCCCTCCATCAACACTAGGTAAAAAGTAGGCTCTGTGAATCTGAACTAGTTGTGGTCACTGGGTTTCAGCAACCCTTGAGTGTGGGGACCTTATTGATTATGCCAAATGAAATAGCAGAACATCATGGAATACCAAAATTAGGAGAATGGAATGTAATTCAAAACAGTTGGTGTTAGATTCCAGGCCAAACATCCATCAGCTGATTGCATGAGTGGCTCGACCTTTCTGAGCTTCAGTTTCATCATCTACTGGATGCAGATAAAAGAAACATCTCATAGTGTTAAAGGAAGTGATGTATGTCAGACTCCTAGCACATGTTCTAGCTTATAATGGGTACTTAGTAAGTAGAAGTTCTCTTACCTCCTTATTTTTCTGGGAAATCATTATCTTTTACAAAGGCTGACTTAAGATGCAATTTTTGCAATAATATAACTGTTTTTCTGTAACTCTCCCAAACCTAGTAAAAGGCAATGGTTATCTTCTGATTATTCCCTAGAAAGAGACGCCTTGCTCAAATCATGAAAAATTACACTGGTCAATATTGAGATTGTTACCTACTTAAGAAGGCCCTAATCTGTAGTATCTTGGTGTGCTGAACATGACTATAACCCTGAAAATTTTTTATTAGCTCTCGTTTTGAAGATATTTCATATAATTCATTTTATATGTTTCACCATGTAAATTTATCCCAATAGTCCCAATAGACTGCAACAACATCCTAAGTCAGCCTAAAGTGATGTAATATTGCATCGCATTGCATAATACCATCATGCACACATCATCTAGAGTTGATGACATCATTTTCTGATGCAATGCAATATTACTGTCAGGTGGCTGCTGAAGTAAGCCAACATCAACAGTGCACTATATAAAGCCCTGTCGCAAAGGTTGAGGATTGAAAATATTTCAGACTTTGTGCGAGACAGTTTAAGCTACCATTCCATAGAACTGTTATTATTTTATTCATTTTTGCAAAATACAGAACAGTAATGCCTCGAGAGTACATTAATAACGTGGACAATTTCTGCTCTATTTGTGGGGAAGTGACATTTGCCAACCAGAAGAAAAGTATCACTTCTCAAGTGAAGAAGGCTTATCATCTTTACTTCGGATGCAAGGTTGTTGACCAAGACAAGCCTTGGGCCCTGCATAGATACTGTGCTACATGTACAACACAGCTTTCACAGTGGTTAAATGGCAAAAGACCATCAATGCCTTTCACAGTCCCCATGGTGTGGAGAGAGCCAAGCAACCACATAAAAGACTGTTAATTCTGCTTGGTCCCTCCTCTTTCCTGCAGAATAATGAAGCAAAAGAAGTTGAGAATAGTCTACCCAAACATTGCGTCTGCATTGAGACCAGTGCCACATGGTGAGGTACTTCCTATTCCAGAACCTCCAGCAGAATATTCTCTTGATTCATCTGATGAGGACAAGGGTGAGCTGACCCATTCTTCTCCTGTTCCATCAGCATGCAGTGATCCAGATTTTCACTGTGGTGCATCCTCAACCCCACACAGACTAACACAGGAAGAACTCAATGACCTGGTTCATGATTTGGACTTAACCCAAGAACAAGGCAGAATTTCTAGGATCAAGACTCCAACAATGGAATCTTCTAGAAGAAGATGTCACAATTACTTTATATCAAAAGTGAAGCAAAGATTAAAGAGGGAGTTTTTGTGGGTCCTCAGATTTGAGAGCTCTTCAAAGATGACCGTTTCCACAACTTGCTGCAGGGTGATGCGAAACAAGCATGGAATGCTTTTCGCCTAGTGTCTACAAGCTTTCTCGGGAATTAAGTTAAGGCAGAAAACTACAAGGAACTAGTAGAAGACATGTTGATGCAGTATCAGAAACTTGGCTGCAATATGTCTCTAAAGATTCACTTCCTTCATTCCCATCTGGATTTCTTCCCTGAAAACTGTGGTATGGTTAGTGATGAACATGGCGAATGTTTTCATCAAGATATCGCATCAGTGGAACAAAGATAACAGGTAACATGGTCCACTACAATGCTGGCTGAGTACTGCTGGACACTCCCCAGAGATGCTCCTGAACAGCTGTACAAGAGACAAGTGAAGAAATCTAAGAAGAAGTCTATGACTTGATTTTTGCAGGTATTAACCATAGGCCTGTTACTGTTGGCATGCATTTTGTGAAGTAAACATCAATTTATTGCAGATTACAAAAAAAAACTAGGCCAAAATTAGAATTTGTCTGTCATATTCATGTTGAGTGCATACAAATTGATAGGATATGACTAATTTATTTCAGTAACATGACTTTTGTAAAAATTTGTTGACCAGTGTTATTGATAAAGGAAAACATTCTCAATTAGCTGAAGAAATGATCTATGTCACTATTGGACGTGTCAAATGGATCATCGTTTAACAAGTAGGAATCAGTATTAAAATTCTGGGAAAAGGCATTAGAGCTCATAGGATTAAGCAGTTCAATGGAAAGAAAGGATTGACATTTGCTTGGTGAGTATGCTAAGCTTCAATAGATAATCAACACTTTCTTCTGTTTATTGAATAAGGTAAATAATTCATATTGAACAAAATACCTTCATAAATTGTTTAGGTGTGGATAATTAGTTTGGACATTAAGACACAGCTCCCCATATCCTTCCAAACAACATTTTTCTTGCCAATGTGTAAAAGGAACTCCAGTATCTGAGAAGGTAACACAATAATAGAAGTTCAGAAAAGAAGGAAAATCAAACTGAAGAAGAATCTCTGTCAAAAAAAATCAATAGTTTTGCTACTGAGAAATTGCTACCATCCTTATCCAACAAGAGGTGGAAAGGTCACACCAAGCTAACGTGTGTGATAAATGACTTTATAAAGTAGCTTGTATCAGGAGACTAATTTAATTGGCTACTTTTAAGTGTGATAATACACCACATTCCTACAGATTTTTTTCCTTTATTAAAATCCTAAAATTAAGTTGAGCGTAAACACACCATGTTCACCTTAAAGGTATAAGGCAGCACCAACTTCTGTTGGGCATAAAAACATTCATTATTATTATTACCAATATCTACCCAAAATATTAAAGATGAGATTTTTTTGTTGACATATTGAACAATTGCAAGTGACACAAAGTTCAAAAAAGTGCCTTTGCTCTACTCACCCTCTAGAACATTTGGAGCCTCACAGAATACCCACTGTCATTCTCCAATTACAAATGAAATAAAGATTGAAATTCAGGAGTTTTGAATGTATATATTATTATACATTTATGTATTATAAACACCTAGAGGTGCATCCTCAGGTTTCAAATTCGGTTTCCTTCCTCTAATTCTTGTATGTTATCACTGCAGCTTGTATTCTACCAACTGTCATTTTCTACCTTAAGAGAAAGGTAAGGTATTTGGGAAATGAAGTCAATTGTAAACTTAATCTTATGCAAGTTCCTTACCTCTTTTTAAGAATAACTGGTATATAAGATAGCTCTGGATTAGGAACACAGTTGACAATTCTATAGAACAATTTAATCCAGATAACATTCACCTTCTAGAAGGTTAAAAGAAGGGATAAAAGTCAGACTTTAGTTGATCGTGAATTTGGAATCTGCAAATCTAACTTCTATATGTAAGAGAAATAGTGCAAAGTGAAAGGAAAAGACTCCATTCAATATTAGGTCACATTTTCTGGTGATAATTGCTAGAGATGGTAATAGATATTATACAAAACAACCATTAAAAAAATGAAAAGGTCAAATAAGGTTAGGAAACTCTGTATTAGATAGTGAAATGAGTTTCTCTCTCTGTTTTTTAGCTTCAACAATCCTCCAAGCCTCTAATAAGTTAAGGTGCCCTAAAATCCTCAAAAAGGTAGAGATAATAATAGAAAGAAAGAAAGACCTAAGTTTCCAGATTAAAACAGGTCTGCAGAAACTTTCCAGAATTTTTTAAGCTTTCTATAGTGAACATGTCTTAAATTTTTCATCAGGAAAAACCAAAAATGCCTTGCCTTACCCTATATCCAATCCAAAATTAAGTCCTCTCAGCTCTGCCTCCAGAGTGTATCCTAAATCCAGCTACTCTTACTAGCTCCCAGACCACATCCCTAGCTAATGCCTGCATCTTCTTCCTCCTGGACTCCTTCCTCAGCGCTCCGTTAGGGATGTTGACCCCGCTAATATAAGTCATAGCAATGACTTCAGTTAACACTGCCATGTGATATATAGCAAAGCTGTTAAGGGAATAGATCCTGGGAGTCCTCATCAGAATGAGAAATTTTTTTTCTTCTTCTTCCTTTTCTTTTTTATATCACCATTCTTGCCAACTTCAGTCCATCTGATTTCTCCACAGTGCAACCTGCTAGAGGAACCATAAATCAGATTACCTATTTCTCCTGCTTAAAATCCTACAAAGACTTCTCCCTGAAACAAAATAAAATACAAACTCCTGCCCTTGTTCCTCAAAATCCTACACTACCCCACACCTGTTTTTCTTTCTTCTCTCACTGCACACCCTGCCCCCTCGTTCCCATGTACTAGTCACAATGGCTTCTCACTGTCTTTTCACAAACCAAGTTCATTCCACAACCAGAGCATATGTTCTTGTTGTGCCTTCTGCTAAAAATACCCTGTCCAGTCTCCTCACTCAACTTCCTCATTTTCATCACTGAGGTTTCAATTCACATGTCACCTTCTTAGCTTTTCCTTGACCACCCCTTTAACGAAACCTGCTCCCCACTCACATATTGCAGTCTGAAGTGATCATATTTATCTCAACATGCTTGTCATCTTTCTTTATTAGAATATAATTTCCTTGAGAAAAAGAACCCTTATCAGCTATGTGCTCAGACTGCTTAGAATGAATCATAACGTATAGTAGATGCTCAACTCATCTTTCAAAGAGGAATGGAGCAAAGGATATTCATTGTACCTCATATGACACAGAGCTAAAAATTCAAATCCTCTGCATAGACTTGTTAACTGTGGGTCATCTTTATTTTATAGAAACCTTCATTTTATAGAGTTAGGAAACATTAAGGAACCTTCCAATGTCTCATAGCTAACCCCTGTATTTTGTACCAATTAACTGGGGAAAGATATATACTTTCAAATTTTTACTTCAGACATGAAAACAACATATGTCTCCATTAATGGATGAATGGATAAAGAAGTGGTGGGATGGATAGGCAGGTAGTTAGCTAGCTGTACAGACAAACAATGGAATATTATTCAGCTATAAGAACAAGGAAATCCTACCACTTATACTAATATGGATAGAACTTGAAGGCATTCTGCTAAGTAAAGTAAGTCAGAGAAAAACAAATGGTATATAATGTCACTTATATGTGGAGTCTGAGAAACAAAACTCAACTCATACAAAAAGAGATCAGATTTGTGTTTATCAGAGTTGGGGCTTGGGAGGAGGGGTTGGAGGAAGATGGTCAAAACCCCTATCTTTCTACTCCAGGAATGATGCAATACCTCTCCTAAGTGATCCCTGCCACCACTCTTGCAGTTATAAATGCTCACTTCCACTACTCTTCCAGTTATAAGATAAATAAGTAATATGGATATAATATGCAAAGTGATAACTATAGTTAACAATGCTTTATGATGCATATAAAATTGTTAAGAATACAAAAACACTAATTTGAAGGGAAACTTGCACTCTCATATCCATTGCAGCATTATTTACAATAGTTCAAGCTATGGAAACAACCTGACTGTCCCAAGTCAGATGAGTGGATCAAGAAGATGTATATATAACCAATGGAATACTACTCAGCTATCAAAAAAGATAAATTCTTCTATTTGTGGCAAAATGGATGGTGCTGGAAGAGATTATGCTAAGCAAAATAAGTCAGAGAGAGAAAGACAAATGCTGGATGAGGTCACTTATATGTGAAATATTGAGAATGAGGACAAAAAGTCAGACAAAGGCAAACTGAAAACTAACCTTTGAAAATTGACTATAGAAATGAGCAATGAAGGGAGTGGAAAGGAAGAGGGGTGTAAGGAGGAGAACAAAGTGGGGAGGGAGCACAGTGGACTTGGTGGTGGACTATAGCTGCTTTGGTGGTAGATACACTATGGCAACAACACCTGATAGGGAGATTCTACACTTCTAAAATACAAACTATGATGTAAATCAACATGACTTCAATAAAAAATTTTTTTTAATTAATTCAGTAACCATCACAGATGGTACAATCACAGATTGTATCTTCTTCATTCTATACAATGTGTCTCTGTGGCTATAAATATAATCACATTTTAAAAAAGAGTAGATCCTGGGAATTCTCATCATAAGGAGAATTTTTTTTTTCCTTTTCTTTTTATTGCATCTATATGAGATGATGAATGTTAACTAGACTTTTTTAGTAACCATTTCACAATGTATTAAATCATTATGTTGTATACCTTAAACAGTGATGATGTATATCAATTGTTTTTCAGTAAAACTGGAAAAAAACTTATTTTCTAATCCTCCAAAACCTTAACAATGTAAACTTCCCACCCCTAAAACTACTAACACAACAAAATCTGCAGTTTTTATTTTCTTTGTTATTGCAAAATATATTGACATTTTATTTATCAGGCACTCAAGTATTCTAAATAAGTGAATTTTTCAGATAACTAAAGCTTACCTATTAAATGTCAAAATTTTCATTTATTTATGTCATGTTTGGTAAGATGTATCTAAAAGTATATTTTTCAGTTTTCTTAAACAGAGTATATTTAGCCAAATTTAACGTTTTCTGAATAACACATGGTAATTTTCAAAAACATCAGTTATTATTCTGAACAAAAAGAATTTTCTATTGCACATAACAGAATTGGATACATTATGTGCTGTACCTAGTGCAAAATAAAAATGCAGGACTTCTTGTTCAAGACTTAATAAGAATTTTAAGATGATGATAGTAGAGTATTAAACTAAGCACAGAGCCCTGTATGACTGAGCAGGTCTCATGCCATAAAACTGACCCTGCATCACAACCCACACAGTGTCTTGTACATAATAGGGATTCGTAAGCATTTATGAATAATGAGCAATATCTTTAAGACCTAGTGAGTGGTGTAGGATTCACCGTCCTATCAGCTTCACATGCACTATCCTATCTGATCCTGAATAAACCATGTGTCATCTGTTTAGGATTTTATGACTGCATGTAACAAACTCACCTGGAGTAACTTAACCAAACACAGTTCTATTTTCATATATTTGATAAGGGTTTAGCATCAAGAATATATAAATATATAAAGAACTTTTGCAATTTGTATTAGTCAGGTTCTCCAGACAAAAAGAACCAATAGGACTTATATGCATATTCTATGTGTGTGCACACACATATATCTTCTTATATTAACATATATACAAACATTTGATCCTTATAATACAGGTTTGAGTTATGTAAATCCACTTGTAAACAGATGACATAAACTTATGATATCGACAAGTAACAGTACAGTACTATAAATGCATTTTCTCTTATGATTTCCTAATAACATTTCCTTTTCTCCAGCTTAATCGTAAGAACACAGTATAATATATGTACAACATACAGAATATGTGTTAATCATCTATTATCGGTAAGGCTTTTGATCAACAGCAGGCTCTTAGCAGTTAAGCTTTTTTTGGTGGGTGTCAAAAAGTTATACATAGATTTTTCAGTTGTGCGGGGGTCAATGTGCCTAACCCCCCACAACTCATGAACAAAATGACAAGACTACCCAATTTAAAAAGGCACAAAAGACTTGAATAGACACTTCTCCATAAGAAGCTATACAAATGGCCAATATGAATATGAAAAGATGCTCAATATTGTTAGTCATCAGGGAATGCAAATCAAAACCACAATGAGGTACCACTTCACACCTACTAGGATGGTCATAATAATATTTTGTAATAGAAAGTTACAAGTATTAGAGAGGATAAGGATAAATTAGAACCCTCCCACAATGCTGGTAGAAAACAGTTTGACAGTTTTTCAGTAAGATGCTATATGATCCAGCAAATTTTATTTTTTAGGCATAGACCTGGAAACAAGCATTCAAATAAAAAACATGTACTCAAATGCTCAAGGCAGCTCTATTCAGTGTAACCAATAGGTCCAAAAAACCCAAATGTCCACCATGAGATAAACAAATGGATAAACAAAATGTGATATACCCATACAATGAAATGTTATGCAGCTGTAGAAAACGATGTACTGATAGGTGATACAATGCTGAGTAAAATAAATGACTCAAAAGCCATATATTATATAATTGCATGAATATGAAATGTCCAGAATAGGCAAATAAATAGTACAGAAAGATTAGTATCTGCTTAGAACTGAGAGGGAGTGTGGGGCATGACTGCTAATGAGTTTGGGGTTTTTTTCTGGAGTTGATAAAAATGTTAGGGAATTATATAGGTGTGATGGTTACAAAAAATGTATATGTACTTGCTTAAATGATGGAATTTACAACATGCAAGTTAGCTTTCAGTAAAAGAGAGTAAAGGGCCTAAACATCATGCATGACATTTTGACAAGTTTGGAAGTTTACAGGTCTTTTTTTCCTCAACTTCTGGATGCTACAAATAGGCCAGTTGATTGATGTAACTTCGTAAAGGGGCTGCAGATAAAGGAACTATTTCAGAATAAAAGCAGGGAATTCAGATGGAAGGGGCAAGGGAAAAGGAGATTAGTTCCCTTTGTTGGAGTCCTTGTCTCTTCACCTCTGATTTCTATAGTGCCCTCAGAACTGCCTGTTGAACCTTTCAGGGCCTAAAATTCAATTTGAGAAACACTGGTCAAAGCCATTTGGGAGAGCCAAGGTAATGTGTATCGGTGCCTCATATTTAATCCAAGGGACTATAGCAGGTCATCTGAAAGTATTACAAAGGGTCTAAAGTTGTTTGACACTCTTGTCAGAGAGCTAGTGATGGAAAAAGACATATTGAAGAAATCTAATTGCCTAGAGGTGTTAAGTGCTTTTGTAGATAGATATCTTGGTTCTATACTTAAAAATAAAACAACCTTCAAAGTCATTCACAAACTTCATAGAGGGTTGAATGAGCAGAAGCCTGGTGATATTGCTTGAGACTTATAGCATATGAGGGAAAGAAAAGCTCAAATAAGTGATTTATATTAGGTAAAAGCTCAGAAATATCATTGCCTATAATGAGCATTAGCTTCTATGCTAAAACAAAGTTGAGTGGGAGAGACCCACCTCATCGAGAAGAGAAAGAGGTGTTGCCCAGAAAGCCTACTTAGAAGAGTTCTACTGTCTCAGAAAAAAAGAACTATTTCTAATACAAGGTAACCCTAATTTTTTACAAATTAGAATTAAGCCAATATGAAATTATGTAGTATAGAATAATACAACCTTCAAGACAAAATGGAAAGAATGCAAGTTCTGACACCATTTCTATATTTATCAAGAACCTCAATTTCAAAAATGGTATGTAAAGGATTTGTAAAATGGCTTAATGCTATTGCTGTTACGGTGCCAGTTTTAATGATAAATAGGATTACCTGCCTTTTTTTGGTCATAATTTAGCTGGAATTAAAGAAGCTTTGAGTACACAAAAAATTTAAAAGTACCTCCTTCCTGAAATGCTCTGTTCTGGAAGAAGAGGCTGGTCATGAGATTTCTTGATCCTATGTATGTCAACAAAATGATGAGAGGAAGTGCCACAGAGACCCTCTTACCAAGTGCAATCAAGGCAAGGAGTTGAGTGATTAAGATGTTTAAAGAGACAAATCATAAAAATCACAGATAAACACATCAAATTTTTAACCTTTAATTGAAATAAATACATTCTCTTGCCAGACTTCTGATAGGACTTTCTTTGAAAGTTAGTCAATTGAATGGAGTTCTGCATCATCTTTCTTGCATAAACCACATCCATTATACTACTGCTGCTGTTTCACATTATAATTTCTTTAAAAAGACATAAAAAACTTAAAGACACTTGCTGGACAATCTGAGTAGAATCTTTTCAGATTTTTATAATTGCTTTTCCATTTTAACCATTATCCAACAACTTTTGTTGAATCTTTTCAAAATATTCAACTAAGATGTCATTAAAAACAACCTTCCCTTTTTGTACTTATATTTCATGTTTTTATAATATTTTATAATATTTATTAGTAATAGTGCCAAATTTAACTGGCATGAAACAGGCTGAGGCAAAAAACCCGACTCTTGGTAAGTACAGTAGTCAACTAGTGGTGCATGGGGTTCTAAAAAGTGGTTTTATGGCTGACTGCTCATGTGCAGTGGGTATTGGTTGGTATATTTCCCTCAACATTAGGCATGCTCTCTGCAATGTGACTCCGGACCAACTGGAGCTGCTCTACACCATCAACTCTGTCCTGCCCCACTGCCTCCCTCTTCCTCACTGCTACAATTTCATTTGCAAGTCCAGATCCCTGCTTTCTCAAATGACTTAACTGCTAGCAATCATCAGTCCCAAACTGTCATGCTCAGTGCCTCCTCATACCCCAAGGCCACTAGTTTGACCCACAGACTGTTCATCATCATAGAGTTGTGGTGTGACTGTTCATTTTTAAGTCCAGGTGTTACTCTGATCTGTGACTGATGTGTTAACAGTTCTGTAACATAAAAGAAACAGTTACTGCAACCTGAATATGTGTTCAGATGTTGTGACCGGCCTGAGGCAGTTTTTGCCACCATATGAAATAATTTGGTTGGAATCTCAGGTAGAGGGAACAACAGGCACCAAGAGCCCCATTTTAATGCTCCCTCCACCTAGCAGACTTCACATCCTGTACAGTTGACCCTCATCAACAGCTGACTGCATTTTCATTGGTGGAACGAGGGAAAGTAGATGTGCATTCATTGAAGGGTGGACTCAGTTTACATAACATTGGGCCAGTGTGTGGCCTCAACCATTTGAAATTGGTGACCAATTCCATGCAATATATCTTCCTCCTTTTCCTTTATAATGGCCTTGCTGGTCAACTACTTTGAAGTGTGTGTGTTTACGCGCACGCGCATGTGCATGCATATTAGAGGGGAGGATTGTGTAAAGTTTTTGAAAAGTTTAATGTGAAAACAGGGAAATGGATATCCAAAAGACATGAAGACATGCTGCACAAGAAAATTTTGTGAGACCAACCAATATGAAGAATGGAACCAAAATTCAAAATGATGGATGTGTAGATTAGAAATAAATAGAAATTACGCATTTCAGGATTTCAGAGGAGGAATAATAGGCTTTGAGAAATTGAAGTCATATGGAAAATGCGTATGAGATGGTTAAACCAGAAAAGCAAGGACTGCTAGGCCAGAGGTAACCAAGTCAGTGGGTCTTGAGGGCACCCTGCTGTGCTGTCTCAGAAAGGGAACAGCTTCCACATAGAGATTAGAGTGGTGCTATTTCGGGGTCTAGGTCCTCTTTCTGTGTTTTCCCTTTGCCAGCTCTATCAAACCCTTTCAGTATTTCTGTATAGTCCCAGGAAGGATGCCATGTTACATTGGCTTATATTCATGTACCTCTCTCATGTTACTGGGAGTGTCCCTCCAAAATTGCTTAGCTATTTGTCCATCCTGTTAACCTTTAAAAGGAAACAGCAAGGTTAGTGGTAAACCAAAATACATTTATTTGGAAATAACAGAAAATTGTAATTTGGGGAGCATAGTTTCAGGTTAGAGTTCCCAAAATGTGTCCCAAAGTTGGACCTAGGTTGGGGGGAGGGGTTCTTCTAAAGGGGAAAGAGGAGGTCATAAAATAGAAGTAGATATAAGTTCTCTGTATTAGTCCTTTCAAATAGGACATTCTCATAAGTACTGGCTCCTTGGAATGTTGGCATATTGGCCCAGTCGTAGGGTCAGAATCAATTTAAAGAGGTTTTTCTGTTACATTTTCATATGGCTCCAGTGATATCATTATTTTACAACCTTAAGGGGGAGTTTCTTGTTCTGCATCATTTTGATACTAACAGAGTACAAATTCCCCAGCCCCATTATTCCTGGCAGTAACCCAGTTAATGCTCTGCCTCTGTCCCTAAGTGAAATCCCTCCAAAAATGTTTCTTTACTTAGTGCTTCTCTCCTTTTTTTTTATAATATATACTTTTATTGTTATTTATGTCTTTTACATTTTGTATTCCCCTTGGGTAGCCCACCACCAATTCACCCGTGATCCATCTCCATGGTCCCTTGTGTTCTTTTCTATTCCATTTTGTGCCCTTTTCCTTCCCTCCTTCAGCCTCCC